>CAUYPO010064257.1:0-24563 GCA_963574435.1 Cheirogaleus major | reverse complement strand
ATTAATTTCTTTCTATTTTTTAGTAGAGATGGGGTCTCACTCTTGCTCAGGCTGGTTTCGAACTCCTGAGCTCAAACGATCCGCCCACCTCGGCCTCCCAGAGTGCTAGGATTACAGGCGTGAGCCACCGCGCCCGGCCTCAATTTCACTTTTTAAAAAATTCTCTTAGCACTTGTAGTCCCAGCAAGCAAGACCTGTCTCAAAAAAAAAAAAAAAATTCTTTGATTCTTGAGTTGCAGGAATGTGAGCATCTATTCGGATTGTAAAATGCCTCTCAGCTAGAGAGAATATCACTTTGTCAGAGACTGGCAGGGAATAACAGCTGTCAGCTCACTGCCTTCACTCCCACCCTCGTGTTTTATTTTTGTACGTGAGGCTGCTGGGGGATCTGTTCCTGATGGATGAGAGGGTGGGGAGACAGCACCAGGCATGGCAAGGTGTTTGCCGCCCAAGCTCTCGCTCTGGGTTTGCCACGTGGCACTTGCGAAGTCAGCAAAGGGGAAAGGGACATGGGCCAAGTCCAGAGGAAACTAGGCTCAAGCTTCCAGAGTCCCCTCCTAGGGGAGTCACAGGATGTGCTTAACTCCTCCAGCAACCAGTTGTGACAACCCACGTGAAGTGTCGTGTACCAGAAAAGCCAGTTAGAGACTCAGCATCCAAGGTTTTTATTGGGGGCCAGTTGTGTAGCCACCTCTGCCTGGTGGGCACCCAAATTCCAGACTCTTAGAAGGAAAGCTGGTGTTCAACGTAACCTCGTTATTTGTACAAATAGTTTAGACACAGCGAGCCATTCTTATCAGTTAGGGAATGGTGGGAATCCTCCCGAAATCCAAGTTTCCAGACACCAGCCAAGGGCTGCCATTGCCCGCAGCCTGTCTAAGGAGACCTGTGTCGTGAACTTTCCCCCTCCCAGTGGGATACGGTGGGGTTGGAACCGGGCGGCTGGGCTGCAGAGTATGTGCTGTTAACCTCCACCCTACACTGCCTTCACTGCCGGGCACCTGCTGTGTGGGGGGTCCTGTTGGGGCTGGGAATTTGAGATCAAGCCTGATTACCCATGGGTCCCCTGGAGAAGACCAGACATGGCTGTTCTTGGGAGCAGTGGCAGGGTGAGGGTGAGGGCTAGATCTTCCCCGCCGAGGGTGCGTGGACACCAGCTCTGTGTATTTCAGTTTGGCTTGAGTGCCAAGCAGGCAGGGAGCTGGGCAGACTGCGGCTGGGGTGTGAGAAGCCAGATGTGAGAGGCTCTGGCTGCCAGAGCAGGGTCTCTGATTCTCACCGGCTGAGCCTGGAGGGTGTCTGAGAGGAACGAATGGATCTTGGCTAGGTCACTGGCAGTCTCTGCCACATAGGGATATGAGTTTTTAATTTAAGTAGATTATGGTCAAATTGTCAAGTTGCGCCTTGCCAGGGGAGATTCCTTCCAGCAGCATCAAAACACCCTTGACCTAAGCCCACACCAGTCAAGTACAGTAGACCCCTTATCTGCAAGGGGTACGTTCCAAGACCCCCAGGAGATGCCTGAAACTGGGAATATTACCAATCCCTATACGGTATATATTGTTTTATCCTATACATTTATATCCATGATAGTTTAATTTATAAATTTGGCACAGTAAGCAATTAAGAATAATAACAAATAATAGAACAATTATAATAATATACTCTCATGAACGTCGTGAATGTGGTCTCTCTCTGTCTCTCACCGTATCTTATTGAACTGTGTAGAGGTAACTGAAACCGTGGAAAAGTGGGGCGGGGACTACCATAGTTGCAACATCAAACCCCTCCTGACCCCGGAGTTTCCCAAGCTGCGTGATGTAAACACTGGCAAATCATCTCACCTGCCATATCTTGTTTATTTCCAGACAAACGGGAAGCATCGAGCCGGTGGTCCTGCCGCTGCTGTGGTTTGGAGAGGTAGGGCCGCGTCCGTTCGCGGTGGTGTTGGGTCCCCTCGTGGGGAGCCCAGGTGGGCATTTGAGGCGGGGGGTCTGGGCCCGGTGATGGTGAACAACGTATCGGAAATTTCACTGTGGCCAGGCCCCTATGTGAGTTGTCCTGGTGAGTCAGAGGAGCCCTTCAGACCGGGAAGACCGCAGCAGTGTGAAGCGGCTCCGGGTGTGAACTGTTTTGTTCAGGGGTGTGACCACCTCTCTTGGGAGAGGGAAGTTGGTTTCAGGGTGTCTGCTTTCCCTTGAACTGTCTCCTCTCCCAGCTTTTCAGAATTTCTTCTGGCATAGTTCGTTTTACTTTATTGACTGCACTTATTTTTTCTGGCCTACCTCGTTTTGAATCAGAGTGAGCTAACGGCCAGGACAGCCTGGGAACCCCAAGTTCCCACCCGCTCCCAGCCCGGCTGCAGCAGGTCGGCGGGAGGCGGAGCTCCGCTCCACGTGGTCACTCGGGTCGCCAGGGCGCTTCCTGTCTGCGGCCCCGCCCTCCCGGAGATGCCCAGGCTTCGGCTCCAGTTATTGGTGGGGAAAGGGATGGAGCGTTATATGGGAGGGTTTTATGGGCCAGACTTGCCTCCCATTGGCCAGGACGCGACCCCCCCCCCATGGTCCTGCCCACCCGCAAGGGAGTCTGGGAAATGTAGTCTCGCCGTGTGTCCCGGGATGGAAGCGGAAGGGGTGAGAAGGGTCGGGAGGACGGTGTTCTTGGGGGCTTCTGTCCTCTGGGCCCGCGGCCCCGGCTCACGTGCGTGTCGTTCTGCCTCCCCAGAGCGGGGCCATGGAGGGCGAGACGCTGCGCACCTTCTACACGCAGCTGGTGCTGATGCCCAAGGTGCTGCACTACGCGCAGTACGTGCTCCTCGGCCTGGGCTGCGCGCTGCTGCTCCTCCCCGTCGTCTACCAGGTCCGGAGCCAGGTAGGTGGTGGCCAGGCGGGCTCGGGGGGCGGGGGCCTCCGGTCGGACCCCCCTGCGCCGTCCGCCCGGAGCCCGCGTCTCTGCGGGGGGCCGGGCCTGCACCCTCGCATCTCTGCACCCCGCGTTGCCGCTGCTCTGCCTGTCCTGGAAGGCCTGGGGCCCTCCCTCGGAGGGGTGCAGGTGGGTTTTGAGTCATGAAGCCTGGCACTTGGATCGTTTGTTCGGCGATGCCGGAGGTGCCAGGCTCCGTCAGGTGCCAGCATACAGCAGGCGATACGACAGGCGAGATCCTGCTCTGGGGAGCGAGGGGGCTGGCTTTCCAGTCGGGGAGACAGGTGAAAACCAAGTAAACATCAGAAAAGATAATTTCCCTGATGATAAACACGATAGAAACGTGAGGGGCCAGAGCCGTGGTGTCACATGGAAACACAGTGGGAAACACCCGAGATTTCAAGTTTGAATTTTCTAATGGCTACAGTCAGAAGAAACAGGTGAAGTTAATTTTGATCCTAAATTTTATTTAACCAGAATATATCCAAAAGATTATCATTTTGACATGTAGTCAATATAAAAGATATGAATATTTTTGCTTTCTTTTTTTTCAAATTAAGTCTTGGAGAGCCAGCGTGTGTTGTACACTTACAGGGGGTCTCGATATGGACCGGCCCCATTTCAGGGGCTTAGCAGCCATGCTTGTCTCCCTGACTGGACAGTGCATGTCTGGGGGCGGGGGCTGGAGACAGGTATAGGTAGAGTGTGAGGGAAGGCCTCTCCAAAGAGGTAGAGTGTAAGCTGGAGTGGAAAATGCTAGGGGACACTCAGCAAAGAGCCACAAAAACAATGTCCCACAAAACAGCCAGTGCAAAGGCCCTGTGGCAGGGACAGGTGAGGCCTGTTGGAGGGTCATACAGGGCCAGGGTGCCTGGAGAGGAGTAGGGGGAGACAGAGGTAGGAGGTGGCGTCTGAGAAGAGTCACACCAGGTCACACCAGGCCCTGTGACACAGGATGAGCAGCTGGGAACTGATTCTGGGAAGCTGTTGGAGGCTTTTAAAGACAGGAGCTGCCGAGTGGCGAATAGGCCCTTGGTTGGGGTGGAGGGAGCAGGTGACTGGTGAGGAGGCCCAGGTGAGCTCAAAGTGGGCAGCTGATGGCAGGAGGGGAGCTAAAACAGCAGCTCCAGCCCTGGGCGTCCAACCTTCAGGAGCAGGAAGAAGAGAGCTGACAACATATACCCCTTCTCGGGCTGGGGCCATTCGTGCATTCGTGCATTCACTGGCATACGTTTGCCAAGTGGCTTACGTTTTGTGAGGCACGGTGCACAGGTCAGGGGATACGGAAATGACCAGAACATGAAGTCTAACCAGGGGCAAGACAGACCTTTAAGACCTTTAAGTGAATTATTAATACTGTAGTCACAGGAGGAGAAGAGAGCTGTGATCACAGAGCTCGAGGGGCAGCAGAGATGTCAGCAGCCGCGGTGGCGGGGAGGGGATGCCACGCACTGGCAGGAAGGAGGAAAGGCCAGTTTTGAATGCACGAACCAGAAAGCCACCTACTCAGGAGGTGGCCCCCACCTGAGTCGTCCTGGGGCCACAGGCCGAGGCCTTCCACGGGACCTTAGGCTGCCCAGCTGCTGCTGGCCGTGGGTCACCGTCAGCCCCTGCTCTCTTGCTTTGTCTCTCTCCTTGCCCTCTTGGCGGAAGCTCGCGTGCTTGCTTGCTTGCTGGGTGGTGATTCTAGGCTCTGGGCTTTCGGATCTGGAACTTCCAAATTCCTTATCCTCTGGGGGAGAATGTTGCCACTGTGCGAGGTGGCCAGGGGCCACCAGCTGTTGTCACGTCATTGCCTTTCATGTTTGAGCCCCAGATGAGCATTGGGTCTGACCACCCTGTTGGGGCGCCTTCTTCTCTGTTGCTGAGATTCCAACGAGCAAAAGGGAACTTGCTACAGTTTCTTGACGGAATTGTGCAGGGCTCGGGCGAGAAGGAGCTTGAAGCCACGCTCCCAGCCCGAGAACATCCCCCGGGGCCGAGCGTCACAAGGGTGGCTGCTAGCGAGGCGCACACAGCCGCATGAGGGAGTCCCTGGGGACTGGCTGTGAGGGGCTGGGCCGTAGGAGGCCAAGACAGCCTGGGCCCTCTGTCCCCCTCTGTCTCTCTCCTCATTGTCTACCAGAAGGGGCCGGGGAAGGGGATGGCGAGGGTCCCCTTCCCTGTGTCACCCCCAGGTCAGTGTCCCACCCGAATCTAGTAGGAACACTGTCATTCCTGTGGACAGTGTGGTGGGGGCTCCTCCCTGCAGGTTTCCTTGGAGGCCAAGTGACTAAAATTGATGTCACTATGTATTTTTTGACTTTGCAAGGTTAGACCCCTTACCTGGTTTTTAAAATATATTTGTCCTGATTTTTTTTTTAAGAAGTCTCCTGCTGACAAACTCAGTGCATTTTAACTTCTCTTCAGAGAAATTTTTCTTCTCAAGTCATTCTTTAAAGAAAAAAAATCAGACGTGTTTTAATAGAAAAAGTGTTTGTTCCCGGTTGATCTACAACGTTCCATCCACTGACTGTGGCCGCTGGGGCCTATGTCCCCGCTCGCTTCTTCTCTGTGGCCTGAGTTTTCACGTGGATGAACCCTTTAAGCATGGCCTGCCTGTCCTTCCGAGTGCTTCCTGCAGGTGCTCGTGCACCTGTGCAGGGGCGCCAGCTCCCCCAGATCTCAGCCCACTCTGCTCCTTTGGGGTTGCTGGACTCTCAGATTCTGCACCTTGCCGGTTTCCTCTTTGCTTTTTGAAAATCGAAGATGGGTGTGAAACCTTTGCTGTGTGGCTTCAACGTCAACTATAAATTAGCTTGGTTATCTTCTAGGAGAAGTGCTATTTATTTTGGAGTAGTAGTAAAAAGGGCTCAAAGGATAAGGAGGCCATTCAGGCCTATTCTGAATCCCTGATGACACCAGCTCCCAAGGGCGCTGTGCTGCAGGAAGCAAGGCTATAGGTGGGTACCAGGTAACGCGCCGCCCCGCCCTGCCCCGCCCCGCCCCTCCCGTAGCGCGTAGACCGCCATGGCTCCGGACACTCAGGGCCCGCACGTTCTTTCAGCCTCACTTCCCCTGGAGTGTCTGCAGACTGAGAGTGCACATTTGTGGATTTTGCTTCTGGAAAAACCACCTTCCCATGTCCCGAGTGAAGAGCAAGCACTATCTTTGATCCCGTGTGCTGGGGGCTGGGGTCCTATTTGCAAGGTCATGTTAGAATGGCAGGAGCAAGATTTAGGCCACCTGCCTCTCAAACCTCTCGTGCAGTAGACTCCCCCGGGGAAGTGTGCAAGCAAGACAGACTCCTGGGCAGCCGCTGCCCCCAGAACGGAAGGGTGCCGGGGCCCAAGGGTGTGTGTTTTAATGAGCCCCTAAGGGGATTCTGGTGCAGAAACGTGTGAGAAATGTCGATCTATATCTGGGATGATGGACCAAGCACAAAGAATTTAGGCGTCAGTTGAGCAGCAGCTGTATATGCAGGACCGGACCCGAGGGTGGGGTTGCTAAATTGAACACAAACAAGAAACAACAGGAAGATGCCCAGTTAATTATGGATTTCAGGTAAGCAATGAATAATTTTTAGTATAAATGTTTCCCATGCAATTATGGGGCATGCTCGTACTGAGAACCTATTCGCTGTTTGCCTGAAACTCACATTTGACTGGGCGCCTGATTTTCTCCTGCTGTGGGAGGAGGAGGCTGGTGCCTTTGGCTGTTCTCCGTTTCTTGGCCAGGTTCCTGGAGGGCTAGGGTCTTTCCAGAACTGCGGCCAGGGGTGATGTCCCTCTGCCAGGGGAGGTGACAGGCAGGGCTGCAGGCCCTACAATTTGGGGTTGGGCAGAGGTGAGTCACTCTGTAGTTGTGCCTCTGAAAATAGCTGTTATTTTAGTTTCTGCCCTCAAGAGCTTCAGGGGCCGGGCCTGCCGGAGTTTAAGTAGCTTTCTTGGGCGCCACTTTGCGAGGGCGTGACGCAGCAGCCCCGCGTTTCGGGGCCCAGTGGCTGTCTCCAGTCCGCTTCAGCTGCCAGGGCTGGAGGAGGAAATAGGACAGAAGATGCGAAGTGGCGTGCCAGGGTGGGTTCGCTGCCAGCCCTGCAGGCGTGAGGGAGGGACGGCTACGCCCCGCCAGGCTCTAGGGCAGTTGGGGGCAGGGTCTGACCACGCTGGGGCGGAGCCTTACGAGAGTGTCCTCCTGAGGACAGGGTCCCCAGGTTGGGGGCAGGGGTCCTAGCTGGGCCCCCTTCCCTCCCTCTGCCATGGATTCCCCCAGGTCACCTTTCTGTTGTGCACAAATTGGCCCCATCGGTGTCCCAGCCATGACTCCCGTCTGCACACACTAGCTTGGTATTCTCAGGGTGCAGGGGCGGAGGTCCTCAGGTATCCAGAAGTGGGTCATTCACTTTTAGCTCAGATGGAACTACGGTCACAGCCCTGCAGCTGCACCTCCCCAACGTCACCAGGGTGTCCTGCTGTCCCCCCCAAACAAAACTGGGGTCTCCTGTTTATTTTGCCATTAGAAACCAGTTTTCATGTTATTAGACAAGTGCTTGACTTACAGAGAGTCTACTGCCCTGCTTTCCGGAAGGCGGCCTGAGCCAGCCCAGATGACACTGCCACGCCCCTGGTCACGTGTGTTTGGAAAATGCAGTGTCCCCTGGAGCGCTGGCTTCAGCTTGAGGACCTGCACCTGGAAAGTGGCCAGCGGCAGCCTTTGCCCCATGCCGAGTCCTGTCCTGAGTCTCAGGCCTGGGTGTCTGGGGGAGGCCCCATAGTTGCCCTGCGCGTGGGTTTGGGGTGGCCCTGGGGGGCTGCCTCACTTGGGACAAGGGGGTGCTAGCATGCAAGGGAACTTTTATAAGGGTAAGGAAAAGAGCTCCTCTGGGCAGACGAGGCCTGCCTAGGGCAGAGGACTTAGGGAACAGTGTGGTGACTGGTTTGCAGCCCTCAGCTGGTGTCCTTGTGTAGTGAGCCTGGACAGCTGCGTAGGGCAGCCCTTCACGGAAGTATTCCTGAACCTTTCTTGGCTTCTCTTTGATCTTTCTCCCACTCCAATTCCTTTGTCCTCAATCAAACAAAAATGGAAAGGAGGAGGAGGAAGAATCTGCTTCCTGTTCTTGCTCCTTGGGGGGTTGTTACATGTGTCTTTCTTGGGAACAACTGGGGGCTCCTTTTACAGCCTGGGGGTCGTTTCCCCTTTTGACTTTTGAGTGAGACTTTCTCAAGTCATGGCTCTTAGGCCCGCATTACTGAGTTTCTGGCTGCCCCGGGTGTCCCATGCTGCCTGTTTGGGGGCGGGGGGCTGGTCTCACATGGCCTGACTCGATGCTGGAAACCCTGTCCAAAAGGAGATCTGTCCCAAAGGAGCCGGGTGCCCCTCCCCCCCACCCTCCACCCCCACCCCGCCTGCTGTCTGTGTGGAGTCGGGGCTCGATCCCCCCACCCCACGGTGAAGCCGGCCTGGGGGTTTGGGTTTCTACCCGAAGCTGCTGGGGCGAGGAGGCCTCTCTGTTCTTCAGGAGGCAGGGGCTGGGGGGACAGAGAAGTGCCCCGCACTCTTGCCATCTTTGCTATCTTTAATTTTAATTGTTTTGAGTTGAGAAAGTTTTAAAAATGTAAAACTAGATAAATTACAATATCACGTGAGCTCGCTCTCGCCCAGACTCAGCACATGTTAACAATGGTCAGTGTTATAAACCGTAACGTCCTGTGCCAGCTTCTCCCCGCGTGTCCCTGTCCGCACCCCTGCGACCCCGGCCCGGGCAGCTGTTGCCAGGAATTCGGTGTGTGGTTCCCCCGGAATCTGTGCTGGGCGTCCACGGCAGTAGGTAGTTTTAGGCGTGTTGCTAGGCAGCGTCCTGCCGTCCCTGTGCGCAGCGCAGTGTGGCCGCCGCCCGCCTCTGTTCGTGGCACTGTCCAGGCTGAGAACCCTGCTGTGACCGCTGTTTGAAACGTGTCCCTCTGTCCCCGCACACTCAGGCTGTTTCCAGCTTCTCTGTGCTCGAAGTGTGACTGCACACGGGCCCCTCCTCTCGCCGTGCCCCTCACTGTGCTTGGGCCTCAGTTTCCCCATCTGCAAAGAGGGTGGGGGCAGGGCCAGGTGGGACGAGGAGGCCCTGCCCTCTGCAGCACCATTCTGGAAGTCTGTAGTCACTCCAGCCTCCTCTCCCTTCTCTGCGACTTGCTGGAGGGGAGGTTCTCCTGGGGGGCTGTCGGGGGAGGGGGAGCGAGGGTGGGCTTGGGGCCAGGCTCGGTAACGCAGCTTCGCCTTCCTCTGCAGGGTCCCCAGGACGGCGGGAGCCGGCCGAGCTTGGCTGCCGGGCCGGAGCAGCCCCCCAGCCCCTACACCCCACTCCTGCAGGACTCTCTCCGCGGGCCGCCCGCCAGCCCCAGAGCCTGAGCCCCGGTGGCCGCGGCCACGCTCACGCGCTCAGGTGTGTGCAGACACGCTCAGGGACGGAGCTGCTGCTGAAGGGACTCGGGGAGAGGCTCTCGTCAACAAGCACTGTTCTGGAACCTTCTTTCCATGTGACACCCCCCGCCCCGGCCTGACCACGGGTGCTGTGGGTGTTGCGTCCCCTCCCTTGGGTGGCCCTGGCCCGTTAGCCACTGGGTCCCCGGCTCTCGACGACTCCTGCCACCTCTCAGGGTTTCACTTCCCATCGGGACAAAACCTTGTAGCCCTGGCCTGGTGGCCCACCCACGGGGACGGGCCTCTCACTTGGGGCCCAGGCTGGGCGGGTGGCCTCGCTGTGCCAAACCCAGGCGGGCAAGGTCTGGTGCTCAGTGAGCTCCGGCTGCCATTTCCCCACCTGGGCCTGGGTTGCCCCGGGCAGCTGCTTCCCTGTCTCCAACCCCTGCTGGGACCTGGGTGCCCCGAGGTCCGCGCGGGCCTGGGTTTGGGTGTCAGAGGCCCTGTTCCTCCAGCCTAAACCGACACGGTCCTGTGCACTGAGCCGGCCACTCCCCGGCTGGGTGGCAGCAAGCTGTGTCCCGAGCTGGCCCCGCCCAGGGTCCCTCAGATTTTAGGTGCCAGCATGGAGGTGGGGAGGCCTTGGGGGTGCATTGGCGGGGTGTCTCCCCTGGGGTGAGGGTCGCCCCCTCTGTCCCCTGCTCCTGGATCCTTTGGGCAAGCCCCTGTGGTCCCTTCTCTACTGGAAGAGAAATGAATTTTACCATCTTTTCAAAACGATTCACTATGGAAATAATAAACCTTTAAACAAATTGAAGCGAGTCTGTGACGGCCTGTTTGCCGGGGCGGGGCTTGCCCGGGAGCCCTGGGCTCTCCTCATGGCCGAGCTGCAGACGCGCCGGTCGCTGTTCACTTCCAACGTGCGCCGTTTTCAACTTTGTATGAATACTGCGTGACTCTGGTCCTTGTTTAGAAGGAGGATCCAAGTCCCTTTGCACCACGCCCCCGGGGCCCCTTTGCTGCCTTGGTGGTCCCGCCCCCCTCTGCGCTGTGACACGCCCCCAGTGCTTCCAGACGTGGTAGCGACCTGGCCTTCGCTTTTGCTCGTTAGGTAAATGGCAGAGAGAGAAGTGGTTAAGAGACTGGACTGGAGCCACCTAAAAGTTCTCCTCTTACATTTAGATAGTTGCGAAAGGTGAAGTTTCCCACGATAATTATCGGCATTGTTGATGCTCTAATGCAGGTGTCCTCAAACTACGGCCCGCGGGCCACATGCCGTCCGCTGAGGACATTTATCCGGCCCGCCGGGTGTTTTCGCCGCTGCTGCCATTCACTAGTTGAAGGACATTCAGAGTGTTTCCAGTTTTTGACAATTATAAATAAAGCTGCTATGACTACTCAGGTACAGATTTTTGTGCGAACATGTATTTCCATTTCTCTCGGGCACATACCTAGGAGTGGGATTGCTGAGTCACCAACTTTAGCCGTTCGTGGTGGTTTCTCGCTGTGGCTTCTATTTGCTTAGAAATACGTCTCGTACTGAGATGCGTGGGACTCCTCTGCACCCCGGCTCACTCCTGTATCCACGAATGACTGTTGCTGCTGCCAGAATGAGACCAACTTCGTCGCCAGTTCCTTGTAGATGTACGTTCAGAGAAGCCTTGTTTTCATAAATAAGTAGCTGGGAGTGGAACTCTCGCACTCCTTGGAAATGTGCCAAAATCACACGAGGATCTGTCATCGGAAACCTTTTTTACTCATCTGTCAGCTGACACGTCCGTGTGACCTTTCTTCAAATTTGTAGAAAGCAGCAAAGTGGAAACCACCAACTTGCAAAAGCATTTATTACCCAAGTTTTAGATCTGTTCTCGAAACCAGTGCTTGGGAGCGTCCCTCTGGGGGGGGTGCAGGTCAGGGAGGCTTCTGCCTGTCTGCGGGGGGCCGGGCAGGGGCTTCGGGAAGGGGAGGGTTGGGAGGCGGGGTCCCTGTGGCCTGGACTTGGGGACCCGCGGGTGACGGACAAGCTCAGGAGAGAGTCCAGGCCTAGAAGACAGTTCCCTTAAAATTCCCCGTGTTTGGTCTTCTGGAAGGTGCGCCCAGCCTCCTGGCTGCAGTCACTTGATACCCACTGAGGATGTCTGACATGCTTGGGTACAAGCCCTGGCTCGGACGCTTTGAATTTGTGCATTCGGCTCTACCTGCTCATAAAAAAGAAGCAAAAGGCAGTCGTGTGTGTGTGTGTGTGTGTCCATGTCCACACATCTCATTGTGTGGACATCGTACTTCTGAGCGGTTTCTAAGGTTTAAGGGGATTTGTGTGTTGGTGCAACCTCGGTCCCTACACTCGGCCGACCGCTCCATCTCGGGCTCAGTGAGGACAGACCATCTGCCCCAGAGGCAGAAGGCCGGGCTTCGGGAACACCTTTCGGGACCCCCCGCCACTCCTCATCGGAAGGGTCCCCAGGGATGCTCCGATCGGGGACACTCCTCACCTCTGACCCCAAACCGGCTTCGATGCGACTCCACTGCTTAATATTTCTTCTTAATTTGACTTGCTTTGTAAACCTTATTTTAAAAGAAAGGCAGCTGTATCTGTGAGACCATAGGCCAATGGGCAAATGATGGGTCCTTTAAAATAAGTGCATAACAAAGTTTGAAGATGTCCCTCCAGACACCACGCAACTGCCTGTTCTCTGCACCGTCCTGTGACGGTGTCTGTCCTGCCTGCCTTCTTCCTACCCTGCCTCTGGGACGAGTGTCACCCCTGCGCGGATGGCTTCCCTCCTCTCTGCCTGGTTCAGTCCTGGCCACCCGCAAGGGCTCAGTTCCTGCCACGCCCCCTCCTCCAGGAAGGCCCCCAGATCACTCCTCATTCAGCTTCCCCTTGTCTTAGGGATTCCTAGGACACTGTTTGTACCCCAGTGAATGCTAGAATGTTCTAGAATGTTGCAAGTCCTGGTTGCTGTAGCCCAAAGCCCCGAGGACCTGGTACCTGGGGTTGTGCTGGAAACCGGAACGTGCGTAACCAAGGTGGTTGCTGACACTCCCTGGTGTTCCTCAGCTCACCCGGGCGTCCGTGTCAGTAAATACTTGCCTGCTGCTCCCTGTGTGCGGGGCACAGGACACAGCGGTGGGCCAGATAGAGTGGGCCCCTCCTCCTGCCGATGAGTAGCCGTGGGACCCTGGACCAGTCGCACAACCTCTCTGGAGCCCCGGTGTTCTGACCGTTAAGCAGGGCCTCCCCGACCTGCTTTGCCGCCTTTGCGTGGGGCTTGGCTGAGACGGGGGAGGTGCACGGTGGATGGAGTCGGCCAGGGTGGTGTCCCCGTGTGAGAACGGTGCGTGCTCGGCCCAGGGCCAGGGCCGCCGCGTGCAAGCCGGTTGCCCGGGAGCCATCCTGCTGCAGCCACTGTCCCGTCTCCTGGAGACTCCAGAGCCTGGAGACTCTGCCAGTCTGGTCCACGGGTCCCCCGGCTCCCGTGCGCGTCCCGGGCCGTCCCTTCTCCATGCCGTGGCCGGAGGGGTCTTTCTGAAATGCGGATCTGTCACGAGGTTCACCCCTGCTCAAATCGTGGGCGGCTTTTCCCCACCCTCGTCTGGCTGCCCGCTGGGCTTCTGCGCAATCCCGGGCTCGGCCACTGGGGGGCGAGCTGTGCACACAGGTTGCTCAGAGGCCGTCGTCGAAGGGGTGCCACAGGTCACCCCTGGCTCCTCGAATTGAGTGAACTGATTTTAAACTGGGGAGTTGGTATCTGTGGTCCTCAGCCTGGGTCCGGAAGTTGTATCGTGTGTGTGTGTCTGGACTTCATTCCGGGAAGCATTTCCTCAGTAGTCTCAGGTTTTCAAAGGCATCTTAACCCTCTCTCTCCGAGGGTCTCGGGAGCAAGAGTGACACCCCTGAAATAAAAACCAGGGTCACGTGAGGTTCGTCCTTCCTTAGCAGGTAGCAGAAGGGACTCTGGCCTGGGAAACAGGCTGCCTGGGTGCCCGTCCCGCTGTGCCCAGGTTGCGGGGCGCCAGCAGTTCCTCACCCCTCCGAGCCGAGTGTCGCCCCCGGGAAATGGGGGTCTCTGGGGACCCCCGCGAGGGCCAGAGAGAAACGGACGTAGGGCGTTCTCTAAGGAGCCCAGGACTGTGATGGAAGCTCTCAGATACTGAGCCTCCAGCAAGCATTTATTAGACACCTCCTGTGTGCAGAGAACTTGCTGAGCACTGACGCAGATTCATTCATTCATTCATTCATTCATTTCTTCATTCAGCAGATGTTGTTTGGGCGCCCGCGGTGTCAGGCACCCTGGTACATGTGGGGAGTTGTCTTGGGTTCCCGGGAAGGAGACGCTGCGACAAAGATTCCTGACCAAGGGGTGGCCCGGGAGGACACCTGGGACTCGGGGAGCCCAAGGGCAGTTCGAGGAGGACCCGCAGGTGCCGGGTTTGGGATGGGAAAGTGCCCAAAGCCGGAACGCGCAGAAACAGTAAAAAGGATGGTTTGGATCCGGTTAGAGCAGCGCCGCCGTCCGCTTTGGAAATACAGCGGACAAAGCAACAGGGCTCCGCCCTCCCCGGCTTCCGTCCCGGTGGCGGAGATAGTAGGTGAATAAGTACGATAACTCCGGAGGGTGATGGGTGCCAGGAAAGGAAGAAAAGCGAGGTGACAAGGTGGGAAGGGGGTGCTGGGGGCGGAGGAGGCTACCTAGATGAGAGAGTGTGTCTAGAGGTTTCCTCTGGGAAGTGCCAGGTATGCTGATGCTGAAGGATCGGAAGGAATCCGGGAAAGAGTGCTTCGGCCACTGGGACGGGCACGTACAAAGGCCCTGAGGCAGCAACCTGCAGAAGAGAACCGAGGGCAGTGGGAGGGGGGAGGTAGCTGGAGTGTAGTAAGCCGGGAAGGTGGGTCTGAGTGGAAAAAACTCAGATTATCCTGTGCTCTCACCCCACAGCCACCAACACAGACCAGAGAAGCGATCAGTTCTGCGGCGGATGAGCTGGGTGTCCCCTAGTTCGGTTCAATTCAGTTCTGACACTGCCTACCTGGAGGTAACGTCAGACCCCACAGGGCGAGGGCTCAGCCCCCGAGACTGCCCCCCACTTCCCATGCCAACCACAAGCCCCAGGTTGTGGGCCGTGCCTCTGACTGACTGGCTAGAAATCGGGGTTCCCACACCCCCTCCTCGGGTTTGATTGATTTGCTGGAGCAGCTCCCGGGTCTCAGGAAACACTTTATCGTGAGGGGCTGGGCGAGGAGGGGCCGTGCGGGGCATGTTTGGGCTGCGGCGAGCAGGACGCGGGTGAAGTGGGAGGCGGGCGAGGGGCGGAGACAGCCAACAGGTCGCAGGTGTCTGGGGTGACAGCGGGAGGAGAGGGCGGTGCCTTTGACCAGGGCGGGAAGCCGGGCAGGTGGGGCTGGAGCACTCGGTGTCCCGTCCCGTCCTAGCGCAGGGCTCAGCGGCCCCGCAGCCAGCGCTTGTCGAGTGGCCGCCAGCCTCCTGCAGGGCCTCGGAGGAAGGAGTCGGGACCCTGGGGTTCTCGTCACCCGACCCACTCGTCCCCCACGCCCCGCACCCACCCCCGGGGCTGCTGGCGGCTTGTGAGCAGAAAGCACCGGGCCAGGTGTCCCCGAGACAGCCACAGCGCCCGTTCCAGGGCCGCGGCTAACGCTCAGCGGCAGCGCATGTCTTGTGGAGTCCTGGGACCGTCCTGCACAGCGGGGGTCCTGAGGGGCCCAGGCCGAGGGCGGCCCATGAGGGCTCTGAGCAGGGCTCCGGGGCCCCCCGGCCTCCCCCTGCCCACGTGGAGGTGAGCACAGCACTCTACAGTTTAGCAAACCACTTCTGCCCCTGCTCTTGCCAAGGGACCCCTGAGCAGCCCCGAGATGTCCGGAGCCGGAGGGTCAGGCCCATTTCACAGTGGAGGAGACTGTGGCGCGTTCCCTGCCACCAGCGGGGTGGCGTCCCGGGCCGTCGCTCTGCAGGCCTGGGTCACCTGCCGTGGCATTTGACCCGTGTCTGGGCATGAGCGTCTGGTCTGCCTCCTCTTTACGCTCCGAGCTCCTGAGGGCAGACGGCTCCCTGGCTGTGCGTGCCATGAGTCTTTGTTGTGTAAATGCACGAAGGATGGGCGCAGGTTGGGGACGTGGCCACCAGGGGGCGCTGCGGGTCCAGCCGGCGGGCGGCCCGGGGTCCGGGTGCTCGGGCCTGCCCTGCCCCCAGCGCCCCGGCCAGGGCTTTGCAACGTCTGTTCTTTGGGGCCCCGGACATCGTAAGGTAAAGAATGAAAAGCCGACGCACTGGGGCTGCAGGAACCCTGCACTCCTGTAGGTTTACGCTGAAAAAGTTACCAGTGTCGCACCCTGAAGGCCACGTGCTGCACTTCTGTGAAGTTCCCGGGTTTGCAGAATTCTCAGCGAACAGCGTCCAGAGAGGGCATCAGGGCTTCAGAACGGGATATTCACACCGCGGCGCTCCAGGGAACACCGGGCTGGCCAGGCACCGTCTGTGGTCCCCCAGGACGCACGGTTCTGATGGAAACCTCAGGCGTGGAGGAGGGAGAGTGTCTCGAGGCTGCCCAGGGCGGGGCCTGCCGTCGCGGCCCCTCTCCTGGAACAGATCGTCGCTGCCATTCATGGGCATTTTCTGTGCGCCGGGCACTGTCTTAAACCTTTGCTGTGGCCGTTTAGTTTTCATCATAACCCAGGTAAGTGATAGCATCAGCATCGTCGTCATCCTCATCTCACAGATGAGGAAACTGAGGCACAGAGAGGTGAGGTCACCGTCTAAGGTCTCATGGCTGGTAAGGGTCGGAGTCTGGATTAGTATGGTGGCAGCCGGGCCCAGGGCACGCGTGCTTCACAGCCACGTGACACGCCTCATCATCCGGTACCCAGAGCTCGTTGCTGTGGCTGCCGCCGACGCCTGCTGCTTTCCCGTGTCCCTTCTGAAACCGCACTCAGAACCCAGCTTCAGGGAACACGATTTCCAGGCAAAGGCAGTAAGTGCACACAGGCCCGACTCTGGACGTCCTGAGACGTCTGGGACAGGGAAGGAGGTCTGCAAGCTTTGTTTCCCCAAGTCCAGTCCCGACACCTTCTAGAAAGAGGCCCTGCGCCAGGCATGTGCCCAGTCCGTCCGGAAAAGCCCCCACGGGGAGCGGCATGCGGGCTCATTCCAGAGAGGTCGAGGACGGGAGAAGGAGAGAGAACAAACATGCCTAAAAATAGCGCCCCGCTCTGCAAACCCACGACAAACAGGAACGGGAGGGCGGGAGCGCCAGAGGGAAGATGCCCCGGAGCTTGGGAAGGCGGAGAGTAAGGGGTACCCCCGCCTCGGTGGGGCTTCTCTGCCTGTCCTCGCCGAGGTCTGGGAGCCAGGCTGGCTGCAGGTCCTCAGGGTGAAGGCCAAACATCCCTGGAGTCAAGAGCGTTTCCAGATGTGCCGGCACGTTTGCCAGGAAGCCTCAGCCACAGGAAACCCGACGGCATTCAGAAGTCAGGAGGCCTTTAAGATGGAGCTGTTTTCTTGTTTCTTTTTTTTTTTTCCCTCCCACTTTCAGGAACAGATGTTTGAGCAACATTGGCCACGCTGCACATTTCTGCAAACTAGATCTCATTTGCCTCCTCAGCTTCCATCACGGAACGGGCCTTCCACTCCCCTGGGAAAACATCCCAGCAGATGGGCTGGAACGGCTCCGAGTGGAAGACGTTCAGCCTTGAGCCGGTGGCCGGGCCTGGGGTGGTTTTTCAGAACTGCGCAATCCCGTCTTGGTCTCTGGGCTCTTCTCTCTACTTTTGTGACCTGCCCCATCTGTTCTTCCCTGCACCGCGGGAATTTCATCCATTGCAGGGGTTGGGGACGCTGAGATTGCACACTGGCATCTCGGGGCCTGCTGTGTGCTGTGCCCGGCCGTGTGGTCTCTGCCGGTGGCGGCGGCGGCTGTCAGAGGGAAGGGCACAGTTTCCTTCCTGACGCCAGCCTCGGGGACTAGGCGGGTGGACGCGTTTGGGAGCTAGAGCCACGTGCCGTGTCCTGCAGGCGAGTCTCTCTGCCCCTTCTGTGCCTGTGCAGCAGGAACTTTAATTCCTGCCCCACCTATTTCATGAGGGTCATAAAGAAGGATATTTTATGCATTTAGGCTGAAAATAGTTTGAAAACTGTGATAAAGTCCTCTCGGAACAAACCCCACCATCCGTGACCGGGCGTGTGTCCGAGTGTTACAGGGTCTAGTGGAGCTGAGCTGTAATACCGTCCATCGCCAGGAGGTGCCGCTGTCACACACACCGTGGGCGTTCTTGCGTGTGTGAGCCATCGTGTGGTTACTGTGTAGACCGTGTAAAACCAGCTTCTTTACATGAGGGACACTGTAGGTCCGTGGAGGCAAGTTCAAGTGCTTGCAGGACCAGTCAGGCCGGTGCTGGCTCACTGGAGGGGCTGGCTGGGCTGCGGGTGTGCCCTGCCCCACGCCTGGCCAGCGAGCAGTTGGGCGAGGCTTTGCCTCCCCAAGGCGGCACCTGTCCGTCACATTCGCAGGTGCACGGTTGACACCATCGGGCAGACTGCGGTGAAAACACGAGACCGTGTGAAGGGGAGGCCGTCGGACTGGAGGCCGAAGAGAGCAGCATTTTGTGTGTTGGGTTCCGGGCGAATGACGCCCCCCGTCTCTGCTCCGTCCCCGCCGCCTTCCTGGGATCCACAGGGAGCCGGCCGTGCCTCCGGTCGCGCCGACTGCTGCCTTGCGGGAGGCAGCCCGGGGTGGCCAGGTCGCGCAGTTTTTTTTCCTTTTACAAGAAAAGATGGTTTTTAAAAACGTGAAATCTCCTGAGTTTTAATTACTGGCAACAAACTGCAATTAAAATAATACCATGTGGGCCGAACGCAGCATGTCTTGGACGGGACGTGCCTTGCTTTGTAGTCCTGTGACTTACGTTTACTCGTCTGTGGCTTCCACCCTCTCTGGAGGCATGTGGGTGGGTGTTTCTCATCAGCCGAATTCACTGAGTGTGTTAATCTTTCGTACAAACAGGGTTAAACGGATCCCCCTTTGGGGCTTATACACGCTCACAGCCATGACATTAGCTTCTAGAGTCGGACAGAGCTGCGCTGGAAACCCAGGTCTGTGATTTACTAGCTGTGTGACCTTGGGCAGGTGGCTTAACCTCTCTGAGCCTCAACTTCCTCATCTGTGAACACGAGGATGATAAAAACACCAGCGTGGTGGCTGTCCGTCGTGTGCACACCAGCTATTTCTAACTTTCACCTTCTGGGCGCACGATGGGGGGGCTCTTCCGGGGCCCCCTGTGGTTGGATGGGGCTGAGAGGGGGCGTCACTT
The DNA here is from genome assembly GCA_963574435.1 of Cheirogaleus major. Classification (NCBI taxonomy): domain Eukaryota; kingdom Metazoa; phylum Chordata; class Mammalia; order Primates; family Cheirogaleidae; genus Cheirogaleus; species Cheirogaleus major. Next base: position 5,929 of record CAUYPO010064257.1, on the reverse strand, counting down.
GTGTTGCTTCCCGAGGACCTTCAGAGGTCTCCCCTCCCCCAGGGCGTCTCAGCCATCGGCCGATCTGTCGCCTCGGGTCCCCGAGTGGGGACTTGCGTAGCGTGAGCAGGACGTGACCCTGCGTCGTTTTACAAGATCGGGGGACGGCTTGTCACCGCAGCGTGACCTGGACCTCGCTGACACCCGCCGCCTCCCGCGAGCGCGGTGAGGATCTGTGAGTCACGCGTGGGATGGGCCCAGCTGGCCGACGACACGCGGCGGCGAGTGTGTGTTCCGCTGCGTTGCCGCCACACGCGCCCAGGGGCCCCGGCCTCGCCACGCGCCGCTCTGGGCACGGGAGGGCAGGACAGACCGAGGTCCCGCTGCCCCAGCCCGTCCCCAACTCAGGGCGGCCGGCCTGCGCTCTGGGGCCGCTGCGGGTGGGAAGGCGGGAAAGGCGCGTCTGCAGACGTGGTGGGTGGCACAGATGGGCTCGGGGCCCTCCCTCGGGGCCGGCGGCAGGTCGTGGCGACCACGCAGATCGAGGCCGGACCCGCCCGGGCTGCCCATGGTGATGCTGGTGACAGAGCCCGGCCAGCAGGCGTTGCCTGGGAGCAGGCCGAAAGGAGTTGGCACAAGACACGCGCACGCACAACGCGGGGGAGTCACCGCATACTCGGGACGGACGTTTCCCTCTTTGCTGCTTCACCCGCGAACTTCTCAAAGGAGCTGAGGTTCAAGTGTCTTTCTGTGTGTTCGGCGCTCGCCTCAGGTTACGTCTTTCCGTCCCCACACACGCTCGACAGGGAGGAGTTCGCCCCACGCGAGGACACCGAGGCTCAGAGAGGGTGAGTGAGCTGCTCGACGCTGCACAGCGAGGCAGGGAGGCAGTCGGGGTTGAGACCCAGGTCTTCTGTCCCCAAGTCTTGTGTGTCCCCTATGCTGGTCTCTCGTGGCATTCTTGGGAAGAGGATAGTGTGTCGTCCTGGGTCCCTTTCCTTTCTGGAGACCCCGGCCGAGCTCCTCTCGTACTGTTCTGTCTTTGATGCCTTTGATGCTTTTGTCCCGTGGCCCGAGGGCCGGCGGAGGCCGCCGTTGCCTCGCTCCGTGCTCTGACGCCCACGCAGGCGGTCGCCAGCCTGGTCCCCCGGCAGTGAGGCAGCCACGGCAGAGAGGTGGCCAGAACCGGCTGGTTGGGGGCGGCTCTGGGGCTGAGAGTGGGCTCGGGGCAGGTGAAGGGGGACAGGGAGCCGCCCTGGCTCGTGTTTCTGGCCCGGCCCCAGGCAGGGTGAGCTTGGGGGTAACTCAGGCTCTCCCGGGGAAAGGGACGACCTTGGACCGCACCCCGGGGTGCTGACGACACTCAGCCCTGTTTCCTTTGGCTTACGCGACGTTTACAGGAAAAATAAAACTGAATCAGCGGCCGGCGTTTAAAAAAATCAAGGGATTTCATATAAAAATCTACATTTCAGCCACTTTTGGGAAATTGGAGGACCTGGCCACACGGGGCCCTGCTTCCTGCCTGCGAGCTGTCCTGCCGGGGGGGCTGCTCCGAGGAGGGACACGTGTCCTGTGCGTCGCGGTCTCCAGCCGACCTTGCTTGGTGCGTGCCGCCTCGTCCTGGTGGCGTTTGAGCCGGTGACCCTGCCTTGAACTTGAACTCTGAACAGGCTCGTTCTAGAAGCCTGGCAGAGGGCTGCCGCAGACCTGGGGGCGTGTTCTCCCCTCAGTGGTCAGGGATCCCGGGCCGGGACACGGTCCTGACTTGTCACCAACGTCCTGCGCGGGGGCAGGAGGGACAGAGGCGGGGAGGAGAGGGAGGCAGGACGGGAGCAGGGTTCGAGTGGCGCGCTGCGAGGACGGGAGGAGGGCCGCCTTCCTACTAATATCCGTGCCCCTCCCCTGCCCTTCCGGAAACTACGATTGCTTCCCGTCCTATCAGCGTTGGCCCTCAGCTGTCTTAGCTGCACATTTTTGCATTTTCTTCTCGAAGTCGACAGCTACCTGATATTTCTAGACCCTTCTCACCCGCCTCAAGCCCCAGCATTCTCCAGCCGACCGTCAAACCACCCATCTGCGACTGTGTAGACGGCGGTTTCTCGGCCTGGGCACGGCTGACGTTGGGGCTGGGTTATTCTTTGCCGTGGGGGAGGGGTGCGGCGTGCTGTGCGTTGCAGAGTGTTGAGCAGCGTCTCTGGTCTCAACCCACTAGATGCCGGGAGCTTCCTCCGGCTGTGACAACCCAAATGTCCGCAGGTGTTGCCACCCGCGCCCCGGGGGTACAGTCACCTGGTTGAGAAGCCCTGGCTTAGAGTTGTCACTCTCCCCAGTGTGTGTTTGGAGCAGTGAGGCTTTTCACAGCAAGAATTCAGCCTGACGTGGTGGCTCGAGCCTCGAATCCTACCTCTTTGGGAGGCTGAGGCGGGAGGATCGCTTGCGCCTTGGAGTTCGAGGCTGCAGTGAGCTGTAGCCACGGCACTCCAGCCTGGGCGACAGAGCAAGACCCTGTCTCCTAAAGAATGAAGGTGAAAAGCGTGAATTCACCGGGCCCTTCTTGCCCCCAAAGCATCGGGTTCCGTTCGACGCCAGCCTCTCTGCCCGGGTCCCTTCTGGAGTCATCCCAAGGGCTCCGTTTGTCTTGTCCCGAGATGCCCTCCCAGAAGCCTGTTCCCTCTGAACTTGGCGCGTGTCTCTCCCACTCCTAAGGACCCGGAGGAGTTGGAAATGGGATTTCCTGCAGGTAGCCCTTCCCTCGACCTCTCGCCTCTTAAAGGAATTAATTTCCTGGTTAAAAAAAAAATCGATGCGTGTCCTTCTGCACCGACTGTTAAACTGTTTGCAGGGCTGAGCTTGGCAGGCTGTTCGTCGGTGACGGGGTGAGGTGGCCTCAGATTTGGGGGGTGGCGGAGAGGACCCAGGGGGCTGGTGGAAGCCAGGCCGGTGCCCTGACATCCTCACCTCCCTGCCACCTCTCTGCCACCGAGCAAGCTTTGTCATTGAGGAGGCAGGACACACAGGGCCCCCCCATACCCATTTGTCTCCCCTCATTTGCAAGCGCTGAATGAACGGCTCGGCATTCGCCGACAGGGCAGACTGCGGCAACTCCAAATGAGCTATTTATGGGCCATTTTTTTCAGCATTACTTGCATATTATAATTAAGAGATAATGTCAGTGGAATAGAACATTGTCACCCGGTAATGGTCTCCTGCTGCTTCAGAAATGTCAAGGCAAAGTCACAGCATTTATCAAAAATAAATGTTGGCGGGAAGACGCGACGTTTGTTTTCGCAGCAGGGACATCAATCCCGGGACAACGATACGGCAGCGCCGTCATCTCTCTCCTCCGGAGTGACGGACGCCAACCCGAGCTCCCGCCCGCGGCCGAGGGGCTCGCCGGTGCGGGGAGGCCGGCCGGGGCAGGGGTGTCGGCTGCCCGGCCAGGTGGCGACATGCTGATGACGTTGGCAGGAGGGATCCGGCCGCCCTCAGCCACCGCCGGCCATCAGCAAATTCACTCTGCACCAATGCTGCGGAGGAGGTGGCCCCAGGGGCGTCCTGGCTCCAACTGGGCAGGGCGTCTTCCGAGGCTGGCGGCAGCCCGCCGGAGGGGTGGGGGGAGAGCCGGCAGTTGGCGGAAGTCCTCCTTTCTGCCCCCGCGCCGTCCCCGGGGACGCGGGCTGATGATGGAGTGGCGTGCCCTTGCACAACCTCAGTTTCTGCATCGCCGCCCGAGAGGGGCCGGCCGCACCCGGGGAGGGCAGCAGAGACCGCTGGCTGCCCTGACGCCTGGCGACCTGGGGGCGTCCGAGCTGGGGTGCCGCGCAGGGACCTCTCCTCTCCGGCAGCTGCGCGCCCAGCTCCATCGCGCTGGGCGGGCATCTCTTGCGCACCGCTGGCCTGGCGATCCTTCTCAAGTGCAAGTCTGCACACGTAGCTCCCGACTGAAACCTCCTGGGCCCTCAGGGTACAGTCCCCGCTCTGCAGGGGAGGGCACAGGCCTGTGTTGTCTGGCTCCAGCACGGCTGTCCCCACGGCCTCGCGATTCTTACAAGCAGCCAGGTCGTGTCGCCCATCCCTGCCTCCTCCCGCCCGGCAGGGCCCTTACCCTTGTCCCTTGCTCCCGGGACGGCTTCTTCTGCTCTTGCCCACACACGACCCTCAGTCTGACTGTCCTTCACCGCCTCTTCAGGCCTCTGCCTTGACAACTCCTCCTCCAGGAAGCCTTCCCTGACCTCTCAGGCCTTGGCTATGAGCCCCTGGCATGTGCCACTCCGGGCTCTTTCACTTGACCACGCTGTGTAAGCACTTGGGTCTTATCCTTCTCCCGCTTCGGAGTTGTGGGCTCAGCTTTGCTCGAAGTTGTGTCCCTGGATACAGAGTGGGTGCTTCACGGGTGTGTGTTGTAACAGCCGAGTTAGTGGAGAAACAGATGGGGCCTTTTGTGTGGGTTTGTATTAGTCACCCGTTGGCAAAATCATGCTGCGTACCGAATCACCCCAAATACCGGCGACCTCAGACAACAAGTGTGTATTTGGCGTATGTGTCTCCGGGTCAGCCACTGAGGCTGGGCTTGGCCGGGTGGTTCTTCTGTCTCAGCCGGGCTCGCTCACGGGGCCGGGGGTGGCTGGCGGTTGGCTGCTCCAGGCTGGCCCCAGCCGGGATTGCCGGGAGAGCTGGGCTTCAGTCTGCACAACTGTCCCCCGGCAGGCTAGCCCAGGCGCGATCCGTGGGGACGGCAGAGAGCGAGCAGCCGCGCTGGGCTTCCTTAGGCCTAGCTTGGCACAGCACGCTGTTATTTTCATCAGCTAAAGCCAGCCGCAAGGCCAGCTCAGGTTCATGGAGTGGAGAAGCAGACTCTACCTCTTCGGTGAGAGGGATTGCAAAGTCACACTGCAAAGGATGTGGACGCAGGGCGGGGTGTGGAATTGGAGCCGTCCGCACAATCTCCCAGGGGGTTCACATCAAGTTCTTAAGACAGCGCCGCGGGCATCCAAGAAGGGCTGTACAGGTGCAGCGAATCTTCCCGGTGGTGATAATGACGATGGGGTTTTGCTTTATTGATTGTGGCGAAATACGTGAAACCTACAATTTACCATCTTGACCCAGTGGCATTGAGTGCACGCACAAGGTTGCGCAACAGATCTCCAGAACATTCTCATCTTGCAGAACTGAAACCCCGTCCCCATCAGACACCTCCCAGCCCCCTCCCCCAGCGCCTCGCACCCCGTCCTCCCGTCTCTGTCGGGGATTTGACTCCTCCAGCCACTGCCTGCACGTGGGGCCGTGCAGCGCTGGTCCTTTTGCGTCCGGCCTCTGTCCCTCGGTGTGATGTCCTCAAGGCTTAGCCGCGGCTGCGGCACAGGACGGGGCTCCGTCCCCACTGCAGGCGAGGCATTTTGCCGAGTGGCCAGTGTGCAGACACCGCGCTGAGACCCTCCTTTCTGCTCTGTTAGATGTGTGCCCAGACGCGGGGTTGCTGGACCCCAGGCAGCGTGGTCTGCAGGGCGGCTGAAAACCCCTCTGGGACATCCACGCCAATCCTTGCATTCAACAGAGCAGTGGTCAGTCGGACAGGCCCTGGGCTTGGACCCCAGCTCTGCCCCTTCCTCATTGTGTTTTCTCAGTCGGGCCACCTGCTTGAGCCTCAGTTTGCTCCTCCGTGCAATGGGGGTCATGCTCGTATCTACGCAGACTGAGGAGTGCATGAGTGAGGGGCCTGCAACGGCGCCCGCCGCAGAGCAGCGCCCAGCGTCACCCCGCGTGCTGTTTCCCGGCGCGCTGCGCCCCGACACTGCCCCGGCCCCTCTGAGGCTGGGACTGTTGCCGCGGTGGGCAGCCAGGAGGACTGTTTTTCTTCTTTATCAAAACACACCCAGAGCTTATCTCCCCCGGCACACCGCAGGGACGGCAGGGCTAGCGTCTGGTGACAGGTGCTGACACCGCGTCCCCT
>CAUYPO010064255.1:0-21780 GCA_963574435.1 Cheirogaleus major | reverse complement strand
GTATATACCCATCCCCTCCTCCCCCCTCCCACCCGCCCAACACCCAACAAATGTTATTCCTACATGTCCACTTAGGTGTGAGAAAATTCTGGATCCTGACTAAAATGGCCTTAATAATCTCTCAAATTGACTAAACTTTAGACAGGTTTCTTCCTGATTACAAGCGTTGTCATGAAGATAGGAGAAAGTTTACTTTTCCTCTGAGAAAAGCTAATTAACAAGCACAGATGCCCTATGACACTCCCACCCAAGCTCTGAAAAAATTCTCCTGCCTTTGTTTCAGTGGAGTGAGTATCCAGTCTTGGTCTTTGCTGCCTCTCCTATTGCTGGCAGTAGTATCAGAATAAAATCAATTTTTGTTTGTTTATCTTGTCTGGTGTGATTTTTCTTTAACGACTGCTAATGGGTTTATGGAACCACAGGGACATCTCTGGACTGCCTATCTCCATACTTCTTTGACATGACAAAATAAATGCCTGTTACATCACTATAGTCAGATCACATTTACTAGCAGTCCAGGTCAATTTCTACTGATAGTAAGTTTTGAGATATAAAAGTGAGTATAGTAACTGGTAAACATATGGAAATGTCTACTGGTATCTGTAGAATATATCCTGAGAGGAGGCTGATCAGAGGTAAATATTATAAACTTTTGAAAGAAGGATATAAAATATTCATTTAATTGGAACTTTATAAATTTAAGTATGCATGGTAAAATTTCAAAAGTAACTACCAGAAGTCTAAATATTGACATATGTAGCTTTGAAACCTATAGAAGTAAAACTTAGAATAAGAAAACAGGGACCCAATAAATCCAACAGAAGGTCAGTTACATAGAAATGAAAAATGAAGTCTATAAAAAATGGAAGAGGTAGAAAGCACAAAAGCAGAGATTTCTCCATCCAAAAATAAAATAAACATATTAACAATGATGATACATGTAAATATAATGACTATCAGTTTAGTTTTTAAAATTCCAACTCAACATTACTTGCAAGTAAAACAAAGACACAGAGAGGTTGGAAGTTAAAAAATGGAAAAATTACAAATCTCATACAAACCAAACAGAAATCACAGTAGCTGCTTTAATATCAGAAAATATGGATTTTAGCATAAAATGATCCATAGAAGAAGGAAGTTTACTATAAAATAAAATATATTCAATTTAATTCACTGGGAATGTAATAATTCCATATCAGGGAGTCCAAGAAGTAGCCTCAAAATATATAATGTAAAAATGTGCAAAACTATCAATCAACCACATTCCTATCTCAGTAATTGAGAGGTTAGGCAGGAGAACACACACACACACACAAGATTTGCACAACAAAATTAGACTTAATTTGAAGGATACACTTAGAAATCCTTACCTAACAGTTACAGAATATGTATTTTTCTCAAACACACATACATAGACCACTTACAAATAAGGTTTATATTCTACGTTGCAATACAAACCTTAAATATCAAATACTCACATTAGAGTGTGTGTGTACAACATAATTAAAGAAAAACAGCAACAAAAACTGTGGAGGAGACATTATTTTGGGGGGAATATTTAAAAAAATCTTCTCAATTGATCAAAGAAGTAAACCTAAGAGTAAAAAGAAAATACTTAGAACTATATGATAGTAAAAATAATATTTATTCAAAGTTATGGTATGTAACTTGGATAATACCTAGGAAATATACATAAATTTTTATGTGTTTGTAACATGCATAAGAAAAAAATAAAGAATCAAATTTAATAAGCATACTTCTTCTGAGCTTTACAATAAGGAAATGAAAGCTTATAAATCCCTATTGCCCTTGATCCCAAGTTTTTTTTTTTTTAAATATATAGATAGGAGATTTCCTGATGGAGGAATATTTAACTAAGAATTCTACCTCTGACTAATAGACCTTTTAAAAATGTTTCCATGTAGGGGTTTTCAGTAAAAATTAATCTAAATCTGGTGTATGTCAAGGTTAAGGAATACCAGAAAGACAAACAATGGTAAATTCACCACTAGTTTGAAGGGACTTTGAATTCCTTAATTCTGCCCAGGTTTTATATAGTTGCATTTAGTGTAAGGGATAGTATGCAATGGGCTTCTTCTAACTTACCTGGAAAAAGGCTATGATCCTCTTTTATACCATTTGTAAAATTTGGAGACAAGTACTAAAAGTCAAATCTGAGATGTCCTATATTTAGGTCAGAATATCTACTTATTATATTGTATAGAAGAATTACTTTACTTTATTCATCATGATAATATCCTATAATATCTGCCATATCTCTATGTAAGAGTTTTAAAGTTTTGCTTTACATATTTAAAGCAACTATGGAACTGGAACTGATTTTTATGTGAATAATCATTTGTCCCAGGAGCATGATCTTATCTGTAAATAACACAATTCTCACTTACCAGATGAGGACTTTGGCTCTACATTCTTTTACATTAATCTATCTGTATCTTCCACTTGATTACTATAGCTTATATAGCTTTGTGATATGTCATCATGTTTAACAGGGAAAGTATGATTCATTATCCTTTTTCAGGGGTATCATGGTTATTCTTGGCCCTTTGAATTTCTATATTCATTTACAAATCAGATTATTAAATTACATGAAAAAACCATTTCATGTTTTTTTTAAACTAGTATGGTGTTGAATCTGCAGATCAATATAATTGACATTTATGACAGCATGTCTTCCTATAGTTGAACATCTAGCTTTCTTCATTTTATTAATAAAGCTTTATTCCTTTTTCCATAAAACACTTATCCAACTTTTCTTTCAGCAAGTAAATACCCTTTTACTGGCATGAAGATTTTATACCATATATTTGTTAACATTGTAGTTATTGATCTAATAAACTTATGTGTGGCAAACCAATCTTGGAGTGATGTTTTTCAAAAAGCCTCTGAAATGTTTACTTTATAAATTATAATTATCTTGGTTATTACTATCACAACCTTAATTTTAAAAGATATCTATGAAGTGATTTTTATGAAACATGGATTTTTCATACCCTGGTAGCTAACATCACAATCATCAAGGTCAACATCAAATTTAACTTATAACTTTCTTCTTTTAGTTGTTTATTCCAATGTAATTAGAAATTTTTAAGTCAAAATTTAATAGCATCCAACTATACATTGTTTACAAAGGCTGCCCCAGATCTCCTATCTCCTGTGCATCTTCTGAGATCCAACTGCCCTACTCCCGGTGGCACCTGCAAGCTTTGCCACCTTGAGGATGTCTGTTTCCTAGGTGTCTGCTGCTCCTAATGCCTGTTATGACTGCTCTGGCCTCTAAGACACAGGTGGAAACAAATTAAGTCAGCTCATGAGGCTAAAATTTGGATAGACAAAGCCAAATTGGCATACTCAAGGAAGATTTAGTCCAAACTGATCTAACATTAACTGAAAAATGATATAAAAAAAGGGAATTTAAATAGTAAATAGTACAGGACCTTTTTGCAGGGATCCCAAATGTCTTAAGTGCTAATATTGATTGGTCTAAAATTGAGTCTTATAAACAAAGAAAATCAGAATCTGTTCTTGATTTTAGGGACTATCTGATCTGTCCCAAACTTTTAAGGACGATTCAGACCTAGTAGAGATAAAAGATATTTCTACTGTTCTAATTTCTGTATAGATGTCCAATAACTTTTAATAAGCATCTTTAAACAAAACAAAACATTCCCTGGCCATCTGTTTCTCTACATGAGTTGTAGGAGTTGGCAGAACACTTGAGGATAGAACTGATCAAAGAAAGAGAAAACTTCAGGCAAAGTGATACATGAAGCCTATAGTCTCAGCTGCTCAGGCAGGCTGAGGCAAGAGGATTGCTTGGGCCCAGGAGTTTGAGGTTGCTGTGAGCTATAGTGATTCCATTGCACTGTAATCTGGGCAACAGAGCAAGACCCTGTCTCAATAAATGAATGAATGAATAAATAAATAAAATAGTAAACTCTATCTTTATTATATCTCTTTTTCTTTTTCCTTAGGTCACTTACCAGTTAGAATGTCCTTTTGACCTAGTTAATCTTGTGGGATAAGTTTTGTTAGGTAAGTTAAGTGTCCTGATGAATTGTGAACAGGATGGTTTCTCTCTGGAAATCCAAGAGAAGATTCTGCAGCTATTTGATGGCACAGATTGATTACCCACTCTCTGATACTTCCCCTGTTGTTATGGTGGGCCTTAAATCTTACCCACATAATCTCTGGAACAGAGACAGTTCAGATGTAGGACACATATGCAAACCCTTAGAAGTCTCAATTGAACTGGCTATGTCTTTATGAAAATTAGCTCTATATTCACTGAAACATATGGTAGCCCATCATATTTTTATACTTTCAGAAAGGACTTCTTATTCTCTGTGCTATCTCTTGCAATGCTCCATTCTGCCTGTCAAATAGGCAAATGGATAAGGATATCACTCTCTACAAGACTTAAGAGCTATTGATAGCATTGCACTTCCTCACTTTTCTGTAGGTTGCCAACCTTAATATCAATCCTTGTTGCTTATTTTATAATAGAAGATCTATGCTTAGCATTACGGCCAATTTCAGGTGCATGCAATCCGTGTAGTTGCACAACTTCTCACATGTGGAAGGGCCCTGTGTTTGGTTTCCAGATGTTGTCACTATCTTATATAATATGGAAATGATCTTCTAGTGTGCTCCCCAGATTGAGAGTCTCATAGAATTGACTCTCTCTACTTGCTGAAAGCATTTCCTCATATGGGACACAAGGTCTCCAAGGACAAACTTGAACACTTTACCTAGGCCATGACGGTACACAAATGGAAAGGCTGATGGCCAGATGTCCCATACATCTAGGATCTTAGCTCTTATCCATAACTTATCTACTTTAGGTTGGTATGGCCAAACACTGTAAAGGATTAATTCAGTATTCTCCTGTTTAAAAACAACAGGTGCAGGCTGCTTTTTTCACAGATAAACTTTAGGAACCACTACATGCTTTTAGCCTGAAGACTTGGTTTACTGGAAATGACACCAACATAAGAATACTCTTGAACCTCCTCGATCCTGATAAACACAATCACTGCAGGATGTCTTCAAGGAATAGAATCTTGTCATTTTCCTAAGTTAAAAAGACATTACTGACCTCATCAAAATCAAAAATGTTTGCTCTGTGAATGACCCTATGAAGAGCATGAAATGACGAGCTACAGACTGGATGAAAGTACCTGCAATACACATATTCAACAAAAGACTTGTTTCTAATATATGTAAAAAGACTTTTGCAATTCAACGTAAAACAAACAAAATCCAGTGGGCAAAAGACAAGAACAGACATTTCACTAAAAAGGAGAAACAGATGGCAAAGTAGCACATGAAAAGATGTTTAGCATCATTAACCATTAGGGAAATGCAAATTAAAACCACAATGATATGCCATTATACACCTATCAAAATGGCTAAAACAAAAAATGTATAGTGGTAACCTCAAACATAGTGAGGATGCAGAGAAAGTGGATCATTCGTACATTGCTGGTGGGAATATAAAGTGGTACAGACACTCTGGAAAAGTTTTATAGCAATAAAAAGTAATTAACTCTCAGAATATGCAACAGTTTGAATAAATCTGGAAGTAGTCCAATATTAAGAACTATATATTGGAAGTAGTCAATCCCAAGGGCTATATATTATATGTATGAAACATATAGTTACATACTATATAATTTCACATATGTAACATTCTTGAAATTAGAAGAGTGTAGAAATAGAGAACATATTAGTGGCTGCCAGGGTTTTGACCCAACAGGATGAGTGGGAGGGGGAAATAGGTGGGTATGATTATAAAAAGATTATACCAGGATCCTAGTGGTGAAAAAAGTATTAACTGCATTAATGTCAATATCCTCATGAGAATCAATAATTAACTCAAAATAAAAAGTTAAGAAATCTTCTTTCACGTATTTCCTTCAAATTGCTTACCATAATACATCTTAGAAATTGATTTATCTGACTTTTGATTTTGCCCATATTTCAATCAAGAAAGGCTCAAGGTAGTAATTTAGGAATTTTGAAATAAGATGAGCAAAGAGTTGTCTATTGAAATTCAAACTCAAGTTGTAATTTCAGCTATGCTTATGGTCTGATAATTAATGGGGGCTGTTAAGTCAAGCAATTAATTATGTCTTAGTAGCTTATTATTAATAATCTCTGTTCAGTTCCAGTTCCTTACCATGGGCAACGATGTTATATTTAAATGCTTTGGCTGACCTTCCTTTTTATTTAGCAGATATAAGGTTATTAAAGTGGTTATGAAGAAATACGACATCTTGAGTTCACTTGATAATTGGTATCTTTGATTCTCTAAAGGAATAATTGTGTTGGCTGATGTTTAGACCAGTGTGGAAAGGAAGAGGCAACCAGTGCCCTCTTGTAAGGGTAATGCAGCGGGATAGAAACAAATGATCTTGTTTAGGGACACTGCCAATAAGATCAGATGGCTAAGGATGAAGTGACATTTGCAGTGTGGTAGAAAGAATGTATTTAGTTCTACCACTTAAAACAGATTCAGCTAAGTCTCAAACAACTCCATGAATTTTTTTTTTGCATATACAAATGCAAAGACCAAGAATAGCTAAGGTAGTCTTGAACAATACACACATGTTAAGAGTATTTTCTGTACTAGTTATCAAGACTTTAACCATTAAGTTACCACAATTTAAACCATGAGGAATTCATACACAGCTAGACAAAAAGTGAAGGCCTTTCTGTGGAGTATCTACCTCTCTTTATTTCCTTCCTTTCAGAAACTCTTTAGTTTTCATTGAACACATGACCATACAGTTAGGGATGATATTTACAGTCTTATCTTTTCTTTCAATTAATTGTTCCTATATGACAAAATTAGGGCCGGTAGGATGTCAATGGAAGTAGGTTGTAGAACCTCCAGGTCACCTCCTTAAAGATGAAACTATTTGTCCTGGGATTTGTTTTTCCCCTCACTGTGGTCTGGGAGTGAGATATGGAAGGAGCCAGCTGTCTTCATGAGCAACAAGACAAACCCCTGGAAAACTGCAGCAATAAGATCAGTAAGAATCTGGGCCCAGAAATGACTCCTGGAGTAGAACCATCTTGCCAGCCCAGATGGCTTTTCCCTGAAATGTTTTGTGCGATAAAAATAAGCCTCTGATTTAGGTGTCTTTACTCTAGCACTTAGACTTTAGTCTAATTCATACACCCTCAAAACCTGTTCCTCCCTAATTTTCCTCATCCTTGAATCTTATCACATCCCATCTACAAGTCTTCAGAATAGATATAAAATCTGACTATTGAATGCCTACTCCATTGTCTTAGTTACCTTCATGTCCTACCTGGATTACTACAGCAGTCTCCTAACTGGTCTCTTTTTAATCCTTTTCTTATCACCGAATCTATTTTCAAGCTAGCAGCTGGAGTGTTCTGAAACATGTCAAATCATGTTACCCTAATGCTTAATTCCTTCCAATGGCTTCTACCTTACTATGAGTGAAAAACAGCATCCTTACAACGGCCTATGTGATATGCCCTACTTCTGTCTCTGTGTGTTCATTTTCCATCACTTTTGCCCTTACTTGTACCTCTCCAGCAATTCTAGCCAAATTGCTGAGGATATTTCCAGCTCAGGAACCTCAATTTGTCTGAAGTTGTTTTCTCTAAGATATCCACGGGGCTCATTCCATCCCTTCCTTTAGATACCACTACAGGCATAATTTTCTCAATGAGATCATCCCTATAAAATAACAATTCCACACCATTTTTGGTCTCTACCTATTTTTTGTTACCCTAGTTTATTGTTCTTCATAACACTCATCACTACTTGACTTATAATTAATTTACATAAAATGTTTTTATGAGGACAAGTTTTATTTATTTATGAGGATAGGTTTTTGTTGTTTGTTTATATGTTTGTATAATTCCCAGATCTTTGCTACATCTCCTGCCTGGATCATAGTAGTCACTCAATAAATATTGCTTGAATGAATTAAATAAGTAATAATGAACATCTATTCGATGAGCTATGAAACAAATATGACAAAATGTTACTAAACAGTACTTAATTATAAAAATAATCACAATAAAGTGCTAATTTAAAAACATAATAACATTTAAGTAAGATTACTTTGATTAAAAGTATGTATTTTATTTATATAGGAAATATTGGATTGATGTAATAGTCACTGCTATTCAAATCTCACTGTCTTCCAGGGAATGTTTAAATGCATCATCTCATTTAATACTTGTAACACTATTTAAATTAGATAACATTTCTTTATTTTTATTCAGGTAACAAAATTAAAATCTGACTCACCAGTACTGCCCTCCAAACCTCATCTCTATGCTGTTCCTGAAGGATGCACTCAATATTAACAGTGTTTTTCTTTATTCAATAGGTTTAAAATATATTGTTTTTTTATTTTTCTATTTTATATTAGTGTTAAATTAAAATAGAAACAATAAATGAATATTACTGTAAATGAAAAAAATTAAAATTGATAGAAAAGATTGAAAATGATTTTAATTTGATAATTCACAGTAAGAGGAATATAAATGTTCAACAAATATATTAAAAGTTTTTACCTATTGTGGGTTTTTTTTCTGTTTTTGTTTTAATTCTAACTTTTTTCTTTTTTACTTTTTTTTCCTTTATCATTGTGGCTGCGTGTTCTTGAATCTTATTGGCAATATTAAACTGTTCTCTAAAATTCTTTCTAATCATATTTGGAGCTACTTTTCAGGATTATTTTCCCTTTCCTTTGTTATGTAGTCTTTCTGCATGCTGACTTTTTCTGTTTATTCAGCCCCCAGCACAAAGAGAGAGAGAAATCTATCCAGACCCTATAGTGGCCAAAAGAAATTGTGTGGCTTGCCCTTGGCTTTTCTCTCTGTGTATTTGCGTGTTATTATAATCCTCTTTTCAGATTTACAGCCAAAAACAGCTAGATGTATGCACATCTCTCAGCCAGTTTCCAGTTTCCAGGAAATAGCAGTCTGTTTGACTTCCAACTAGTAGTCTCACTGACCCAAAATGGAATCTTCTCTGTTTCTCACTCTCTCCTTGTCTTCCCTCTTAGCAGCTGAAGTACAATAATAAAGCAAATAACCCCTCAAAACTTAGTTTAACTCCTGCAGTGCTCCCAAGACTCTTTCTCTGTTCTCCACCACCTGCAGACCTTTAATTGTGAAGTCTCTACACTTGTCAGTTTTCCTTGTTTCTTCTCCACTTGTTTACAAAAGAGATATGGATGGGATAAAGGACATCATTTTTACCTCAATGATCAATAGCAAGATAGAGTAGAATGGTAGGGTAGTTTTATTGTTCTTGGATACCTAGTGTATTTCAACTAGGATTCTTACATATGGGGATTCACCAAAATTCTTGCCATGAATATTCTAATTGCTGATTTTGCTTTCTCTTTGATGAGATAACCACAGACTGAGTTATCCAACTAATTTCTTTGGCATTCAGGCTAATGATGTTCTTCTTGGACTCTGATAACAAGCTTACTTTTATTCATACTTTTCATCTTAACTGTGAATCTTCTTTGTCTCTGTTTTCCATATATTCCAGTTAGATTTTGAGAAATTCTGTACTGGTACCTACAAGCCAGTTTAAATTGGAATTTTCTTTAAATAATTGAAACATTAGATTTGTTGTGACTTTTACTCATTGCAAACTATATTTTAGTTAGAATTGACTTGTAAATTAACTTGTAAATGATTTCTAATTTGAGGTCCATGTGTCAGGTGGTACCATTTTTCATTAAATAGCACTCAAATTTAAAGGCATTCTTTCTCTAATAAAGTTGTGTTCATGGAATGGTGATGTGCTTAGATTTACTTAAAGAAGTATTTGGCATTGTGGAAATACCAACTTTCAGTAATCTTGTTCATTTTATTATCAGTGAGTACGATCATAAACTTTATTTTCCACCATGAATCATTAGTGTGTTACAGAGCTACAAGAGAAGAGAATGGCACACCGGTTCTGGGGCATAGGTTTGGCACCTGTTTCTACTAATTGCATGAAAACACTCTTCCTCTCTTCTTCTTTGACCCTTGATTTGGAGCCAATACAGTATAACAAAAAGAAACTGGCTGTTGGAAAAATGTTAGCTCTGCCACTTACTCAGCCTGCAATGGGCAAGCTATCTTACTTTTCTGAGATGATTTACTCATCTGTAAAATAGGGACAATCCCAATGGCAAGGTTCTGATAAAAGGACTGATTGAGATGGTAGCAAGTAATAAATATGATATTTTATTTTTGATTCCTTAAATATCTGAAAGAGCATGTTGTCTTCAAAAGGAGAAAGTGATTAAAATCAGAAAAGGGCAATCATTTTTTTTCTGTTTTTAAATCTTTTTTGGTAAATACTTTTTTCCTAATTTTTAAAAAGTTGTATATATGCATGGAATACAAGTGTAATTTTCTTACATTGATATATTGTCTTGTAGTGAGGGCCTTCAGTGCACACCTTATTGAAGTAACACACATTGTACCCACCAAATAACCTCCAGGTCATCCACCCCCTGCCTGCCCCTTCACCCCTCTGAGTCTCCATCATCTGTCTGTTGTTCCACACTCCACCTCCATGTGTACACATTATTTAGCTCCCACTTATAGGTGAGAACATGTAGTATTTGTCTTTCTATGTATAAGTTGTTTCACTTAAGATAATGGCCTTCAGTTCCATTCATGTTGCTGCAAAAGACATGATTTCATTCTTTTTTGGCTGAAAAATATTCCATTTTGTATATATATCACACTTTCTTTATCCAGTCCTCTGTCGATGGACACTTAGATTGATTCCGTATCTTTGCTATTGTGAATACTGATGCAATAAACACCGAGTGTAGCATATATTTTATATATTGATTTCATTTCCTTTGGGTAGATACCACGCAATGGGATTGTTGGTCATATGGTAGATCTGTTTTTAGTTCTTTGAGGAGTCTCCATACTGTTTTCCATAGAGGTTGCTCTCATTTACATCCCACCAACAGTGTCTACGTTTTCCCTTTTCTCCTCATCCCTACCAACATCTGTTGTTTTTTGTCTTTTTTAAAATAATAGCCATTCTGATTAGTGCAAGATGTAAAAGGAATATCATTAATGTTTCTTTATTCCACAATCCTTAGTATGTTTGCTTTCCAAAGAGATTGGAAGAGTCAATCTTATAAATAGGGGCAAGAACTCACACACGTAAAAATTAAGGTAATAGCTGCTCTACTCCTGCAGTTATGCATGCTTGATCCTATTCTCTTTTCCTTTCTAAATTTCCCTCTTAAGAACTGGCAAATATATAATTTTCTCTGTAAAGTGCTTAACACTTTACCTGCCAGAAAGTTTTATGTAATTTTCTCTGAAATCCATTGTAATAACTGAAATCTCAGTGTGTGTATGTGTAGGTAATAAGAATGCACTCTACTCAATAACAATTCTGGCTATTTGTCATACAAAAACTCTTATTTAGGGCTGTACAAACCAGAAATAGGCCAATTCTGGCTCAGAAATGTTTCCAGAGTGAAAATCCTTTGTAATTTCAACTATCTGTTACAACTGATTAAATATAGTTACATATTTTACATCAGGAAATAGTATTATTTTTTTCTCTCCACAAATAATATTTCCACTCATGAACTATTTACCTAATACCTAATATGTACCTGGATCTGTAAGTATTTCAGGGGATATTATTTTAAACAATGAATATCTAATGTTTAACACAAAAAGACTTAATCTCTCCACTCTTGAAGCTAAGTATTGAATGGGGAAATGGACATTACTTATGAAATCATACGCACAAATACAAAACTATAATTTTGACAAATGTTAAAAGGAGGTTCCCAGCCTAGTAAATACTATATTTTGTGATTTGACTAGCAAGAGAGGTCAGAAAAGTTTTTATGATAATGTGATTTTAACATGAGATTTGAGTGTTGTGAAGGTTTAACTAGGTGATGGTAAGAGAAAAACAGAGGTAGCAGCATGTTCAGTGATCCTATGATGCCAGTGACCATGAACCAGAGAGGTTGTCTCTGTGGCTAGAGAAGAGAGAATGAAGAGAGTCACAGAATTAGATGAGGTAGGCGAGCTTGATAAGGTCTGTACCTTGTAGGAGCTTTTAGGTCGTTTCAGTTATATATTACAGCATAACAAACAACCCCATAATTTAGTGGCATAAATCAATAACCATTTTATGATGCTTATGGGTACTGTCCATCAGTAATTCAGAAAGGGCACAGTGAGGATGATTCTCTTTAGCTATATTATGTCTGTAGCTTCAGCTGGGATGATGCAAATGGATGAAGGAGGAAATGACTTGGCCTGGAAGATCAATTTCCAAGATGGTGTCTTCAATTACATATTTAGCAACTGAGTTTGCATGGATGAAAATTGTTTTAGCTGGGGCTGTCGAACAAAATGTCTACCTATATGTCAGTCTTAGTGTCACCTGACTTCTTACATGGCAGCTTAGAATTCCAGAAGCAAATGTTTCAGCAAGACAGTTGCATGACCTTATATAAGCTAGCCTTAGGCATCACATAGTATCCTTCCTGCTGTGCTCCATAGGGTGAAGCTGGCTCAACCAGTTTCAAGGGGAGGGAATATAGAATCCAGCTCTTGATGAAAGACAAGGAATTTGTGGCCATGATAAAAGCTGAAATCCATTGTAATAATCCACCACGCTGGATATGTCTAAGAGTTGTTACTTTTATCTTAAGAACAATGGAAAGGGTTTTAAGCATGAGATAATCATGGCCAGCTGTGTGTTTTGATAATAACACTGGTTATGGAATAACGAATGGATTAGAGAGGAGCTGAAGTAGAGGCAAGTGGACAAGGAGAATGTTTAAAAAGGCAGTTCAGGCAAAGATTGTCACCAGCTTGGACCAGAGTGGCACTGATGGAGATGAAGATGAGTGGATGACTTTTAGTAGTATTTTGCAGGTTAATCAGAGAACTTGGTGATGAATTACGTAAGAGGAAGGAGAGGAAGAAAGGTGACAAGGAGAACTAGTGTTTTGATTTGCAAAACTGGATGGAAAATAGATTGCTTTTCTGAGATTAGGAACAGAACTAGTGGTAAGGTAAGAGAGGATGATAATGAGTTTTATTTTGAGAATAATGGATTTGGGATTACTATAAGACATAAAAAAGAAGATGTTAATTATATGGCTATGGAAAGGAGAAAATAATATGAAATGATCTTAATCTCATTATATCACCTGGATTGGTTATTACTTTGGTAGAATTATGTAATTCAGGTGCTGCTCCATGA
Organism: Cheirogaleus major; assembly: GCA_963574435.1. Taxonomy (NCBI): domain Eukaryota; kingdom Metazoa; phylum Chordata; class Mammalia; order Primates; family Cheirogaleidae; genus Cheirogaleus; species Cheirogaleus major. Next base: position 8,489 of record CAUYPO010064255.1, on the reverse strand, counting down.
GCTATCAGATATTTTTTGAGCACCTACTATGTGTAGCCAGTATAGTACAAGAGGGGTTACAGATAAATTTCTTACCTTTAAATAAATTTATGTGTAGTTAGGGTAGCATCAAAGAGATTATGGAATATTAAGAAACAAATAAATAATAACAATTCAGTCAACATCGTAATGTAATATTTTGTAGTGGTTTGGACCTGTAAAGAGGCCTCATGTAGCCTACCAGAGGAGAGGAGGTCAAATTCCAATTGATCATCTGAAGACATAGCTATGCTATAGTGTACATGCATAAGTGTTCAGTGGTAAACATATTACATATTTATAATAAGAATTCAGAGCACCTGTGCAGAGCCAAATTATATCAAGATAAATCCTCATGATGACATTATTTTCAATAGTGTGTTTTTGTTTAATAGTTGATAAAACCTAACTAGAGCTTTTAGGTTGTCACTCCCCTTCCACTGTCTTCAATATAACCTCAGCTTATGACACTTAGGGAATTTTAGTTTACTGCTGGGACTATTGGATAAGAAGACTTTAATGAGGGATCCAAGCATCTCTTAAATTCTAATCCTCTCCAATCTTTGTGTGTCTTTCCTGTGAAATAAATGACATTTTGCAGAGATTCTTGGAATTGTGTAAATGGCCCTGTGACAGAGGAATGATGTGTTATAAGACACAAGATGCAGATAATAAGTTCTAGTGCAATGGAGGTTATTGGGTTATTACATTGACAGTGTGTCATGAGCAGAATTTAACAAAATGAAATAGAAGACAATGGAATAGAAAATAATGAAATGGAATCAGTGGAGTATAATAGAATGTATTGAAATGTATTGCTATTATTACTATTCACACAAAATATATACATGGGCAAAAGGGAATATGTAAACCTTCACTTCATTAAAAATAATAACAATAAAAAGAAACAAGCTCAACAATGCACCAGATTTGCATGTAACAATGACTTACTGTGTCGCATGTGGGATTCATTTGTAGTCAAGCTAGCACCACCAGATAGATTCATGAAACATCTTTTCTAATAGCTGATTTTTTTATTATTCACTGGGGGATTTCCCCCTAAATTTTATATTTAATATCAATAAACTCTTACTTTCTATTAGTGTGTTACATTTTAATTTTTATACATTATAAAGGGAAGTCTTATTTTATATAACACATCAATATTCCTAACAAAATGGTGCTATTTCAGAGCAGGACAGTATACGTAGTATCCAGCTCAGTGCTTGATGAATTATGGTTGTATATTTTTTATGACAATTGAATAAGTGAATTGATTCATTAATAACATACTCTGACAACAGTTATTCTGTTTGACCTTTCAGCTTCAGAGTAAGAGAAAGAAGCTGGTACTTAAGGGGGCTGGCATGCTCTTGTAGAAGCTCTTCCCCTCTGTGATGATAAATGGGTAAAGCCTGGCTTCCTGGCAACACTTTATTCTCCTACTTCAGATTACCTGCCCCAGGCTTTGGACTGTCCCTTTGAGAACATTATTCTGGTCTTCTGATTCAGCTGTATAGAATCCTGTCACCATTTTCCATGTGAATAATAATGATTAATGAATGAATCTCAAGTTATCTCGCCTGCAGTTTGGTCTCCGGTAATCAAGCTTTGTTTAGAAACCCATCTTTCTGTCTGATGGAGTCCACCTCTGTTCATCTTCAGTGATGGATCAATGAGAATCGGGGCCTATGGTAGATTGCTACACTGAGCTGCCATGGCCAGTGGCATTGGTCATCAGAGCTACCTCTAGGGTTAAGAGAAGTATACAGAACCTACCATAATGTGATCTGTAGGCTCCTAAGAGATTCCATCTAATCTAACAGAACTCATAGGCCTGGTATTCCATGGCACTTTCTCACTTACACAGGTTCAATAATCCTACTGAAAATCTTATCATCACTGTTACTCCCCATATCTAAGCAATAGATTCAGGGACTTTCTCTGAAAGATCACCTCTATAAAGCATCTACCACCTGAGGAAGGTCTAAACTTCATTGTCTGGTTTACCAGCTCAAAAAACTTTTATGAAATTAACCGGGTTTTTTTGTTTGTTTGTTTGTTTGTTTGTTTTCTTCTTCTTCTTTTCTTTTTTTTTTGAAATAGGGTTTGGCAATGGGAGCCCCAGTGGAGATAAAGTATTAAGCATCCTCAGAGATTATATCCTCCAAAACCAAATAGCTCACTAATGCCCCTGCCCCTCTATACTTATTTGGACCTAAAATTGTGGAGTTTTATTTCTTTTTATAAAAATATTAAAGCTGTTTCTTAATTTTCTTTCACTGAAGGATCAGTTGCTCAGTGACATTTTTAAACACTTAATTATAAAGAATGCCTCTGAGACCTTAGGTCTATTTTAGCAACCTGGATTCCCATAATATCAAAGAAAATAAATTTATTTTGGAGGTGGGAATACAAGGAAGCTGATTTATCTAAAATATGCATCAGATAACGTGTGGAAACTATACCTTTTGAGATTAGAAATAAGAATTTGTCATTTTAATTTGTATTCCTTGTGTTCATTGGGTTAAGATTTCTCAAGATATCAATCTGTTTTAGTGACAGAAATTTCAACTAGATCAAAATGACAGGGTTTGCAGCAGAACTATAAATCTGGCAGTACTTATGTTCAGATTCCTTTCTATAGTGGTAGTAATTTGCTTTTATGTCAGACAATCTCAAGGATATGGTCATAATGGGATTCTAGTGAGCTGTTGGGATTCTGTAGGGCAAAATGGGATATGAATTAGCTGACATTTTCTATGCTGAAGTATCATTCTTATTTGATCAAATGTTGATAGATTGGCAAGAAGTAGAAAACATCTGGGCTCTTGGAACTAGATATGTGTTACTCTGCCAGACTTATTCCTTTACTATCTCTTCCGCAATGTCTTTCTTTAAAGAGGGTTGGATTCTAATGATTAAATTATCTAGGCTGACACTTGATTGGATCTAAGTCCTTGGGACGAGTGAATGTAGAGGGGCGAATCAATGAACCTTGAGTACCAGGACATTTTTTTTTTCTGTTTTTTGAATGCTGAAATTGTGTTTTGAAGTGATTTTTCTTTGAGTTTTAAAACTTCCTATAAGGAAAATTCAGAGGTTTTATCAAACACATTAGTACTGTGAAAGTTTGGACTCAATCAGAAAAAGGTAGAATGGGCTGGATCTTCTTTAAAGAATTGCATGTAATTTTTAGATATTTTAATTTCTGTGTATATTGTTAAACTAATGCATTCAACAAACAAAAAACATTTTCTAAGCCTACCATGTACCTAACATGATAAAGGGTATTACATTATAAAACTAAATATGTTTTCTGTGTACATATCCCCTGGTAACTTTAGGTGAAGGGTACAGAGGAAAGTGAACAACTTGCCAGATCTCTCAGGGTGTGTGCGGTGTTCTGTTTTGTATTGTAGTTATTTGTGAATATTTTATTTATCATTATAGAGTTATGTAAAATAATTTTCTTAAGCATGTTGTTTGTATCCACCATCATTCTTAGAAAAGTCTCCGCTACATTGTGAAATGTCAGAACTTAGTGGGGCAAAGATCAGAACATGGTTGCTTATATTTTTAAAGAAAAGATTTTGTTATGGAGATAGTTTCTGCAGAGTATCATGGCAAGAGTAATTTATCAACAGATAATAAGCTAGAAAGAAAGTTCAGGCAGGAGACACAAATTTTTAAAAACTGCTATAATAAAATAGGAGTTCTAGTTAAACATGGCAGATTACATAAATACAATTACCTCTTCTTTCCTCTGACATTCACTAAGTGACAAGGGATTTTTAAAAATACATACATTCTCAGGAGCAAAAAAAAAAAAAAAAGAGAGATGATAACCCAGCGACAAAATATTCAAAAGCTAGAAAACAAATGTATAGTGGCAATGAGTTATTAGACATGAGAAAACTGACTTCTACACTTTAAGTTGATAAAACTATTAAACAATACGATATTTGTATTGTTTGGGATTGGCCCCCCCAAAGTATCATAATTTGGAAGCATCAGATACCATTGGAAATGGTGATAAAAGTTGGGTTAAAAATAAGATCATTGGCATGAAGTCTAAGAAACAGATTTCATGTGCCCTTCTCAATTCCACATTGCTGGTACAGTCCCTCCCTAGTCCCTAATTCTCTGAAAAGAATTAGTCTGGGTGATAAACTGTTGTAGATATTTGCATAATATACAATAAGCAAGAAATGTGAGGAAATTAGCAATAAAAATACAAAGGATCTGATAGAATTGAAAATATAAACAATATGAGTAAACAATTCATCATAAAGAAAATACTGGATGGGTTAAAATCAATTAAAGAGATGTTCTACCTCATTGGTAATCAGAGAAATCAGAACGAAACCAACCCTGAAATATCACTTCAAATTTAGATTAGGGAAAAAAAAATGTATGGTCAACTGTTGGGAATTAGTAGAGAAATGGAAGTTCTGTTGTAAAGCTGGTAGGATTATTAATGAATGTGTTCAATTTATAAGGAAATGTGCCATTTTCTAGACAATGAAGTACAGTGTTTAAAATTCTGTCCTATATGTGTAACCCAAAGGAACTCTTACACTGACACACAGAGAAATTCACAAGGGTGTCCATCAACAATTTGTTCATTCTGGCAAAGTTGAAGTCAGTCTTGGTGTCCACTCTGTAGAAAATGGAATGAGCCTGTCCTTTAATATCACGCAGCTACCAGAAACAACTTTAAATAAATCTACATTAAACATTATGAGACTGAAAATGTAGGCAACAAATCGCACAATATGAATTACTACAGTAAAGTACAAGTGTACCTAAAATAATAGTAAATACAGCATTCCATGGATTAAAAATGCATGAATATAAACAAAGACAGTGGGTCTGTATAAGGAAATTGGTGAGGTTAGAAATGGAGTTGTAGGTGCAGGATGAATGAGAAACACTGATAAAATAATGATAGTGGGTTAACAAATGAGGATGATGTTTACCACAATTCTCAGTTCCTGGAATTCTTTAGATAAAGAACTACAAACAGCAAACCACAAGAAGTGAGGGAAAATGCAGGGCAGTAACCAACACACAGTTGCTCAACAATTGCTTTCTGAACAACTGAATGAATAAATGAATTTGCGAATGAAAAAATCAAAAAAGAATGACAAATATATGTTTTATATACTATAAAGGTTTTTGTAGTGGATAGAAAGGATGTACAAAAATAGAATGCAACCAAAGAACATTTTTCCCCATACAATCCAAATAGATGTGTGCTACCATGATTGATAATAGGTTTGGACTGGGGCTTTAGTTATGATTATTTATGAAACTGAGGGGAAAATGCAAAATTGATTCAGATGATGCTGATTGTGCTGAAAAAGCATGATGTTGGTTGGAATTAAATTAATTACATTCATTTCTGACCATCCTAGGGCCCCTTAGGTCTAATCATAAAAAAGGGAGACTATGATCAATTTAGAAATCTCTCTAAGGCAAACATATTTCAGTGGGAAATACATTTTCCTATCTACAGTGTTTGGTTCAGCATAATTAACATGAATAATTCAGGACAATTTCCTGATAGTTATTATATTTGAGAGCTTAGCTGGATCCTAACTGCCCTCGAAATGTAGTCAGAATGTAAATTTCTAGGGGAAGAGTGGGAAGTAGGTAGTTTGATTAAAATGTAATATGTATTTAGAATTAACAATATTCAGGGTCTTCACAAAATGACCTTAACATATTATTTTATAGAAATGCATTTGCATAATTGTTGCAATGACATCTTCCTCTCTTTCTAACCCCCCCCATCTCCTTACATATTTAATTTCTCCCTTAATCAATAAGCTTTCATGGAAAGGAACATAGCTTATTTTATGGTTCATTTTAAGTTTAATGCTAGCTAAATGAGGCAGGGTGATTTTAACCTAAGGAAAGTAGTCAAAAAGATCTGCTTTTATAGAAATGAGACTGTTTGAATCAATTACTTGTACTGGGTCATGTTTGTCATGTTTACATTATACAGCAAGACATTTACCTTTGTGAACTTCTAATTTGGTTCCCTCTGACTGTGTGTAACACCCAGAAAAGGCATCACACTTTAGAATGTTTTATAAGAGAATGTTATAGTGGGACTTTTTAAAATTTCAAGCTGAGTCAATTTGAAATCTTTTCAGTATAAAACAAAACAACTGAATGAAACTTCTTGACTGCTAGTAAATGAGAGCAAAAGTGCAACTAAATGCTTTCCCTGATTCAATGGACGAAAAGATTTTTTTCTTTGGCATTGTAATATTTTGTGTGACAACAGTTAATTGTTGCCCTGGGCTCAGAGAAACACCTGTTGTGATCTGGCCTTGGAAAGTCAGAGAGAAGAGTCTGGGACCGTTTAAGGGTGGAAATTCCAGGTACCGACAGTAGGGTGGATAGAAAAGAAGAGGGGTCGGAGACATGGGTACTGGCTGGTAGCACACTGCAATCAGCCTGGCAAATGATGATGAGACTCTCAGTTTAGCCCAGCAGCTCTTAACCTTTTCAGGCTCATGTGTCTCTGGAATCTGATCAAAATTATGCCCCCCAAAATACATTTACAATGATCTCTTCTTTCCTTTTTACCTGGAACTTTTCTGTTACATAGAACTCAGGAAAAAATAAAGAAAAGAAATGAAAGAATATGTAAGTCCTTAGCATCTGCTTTTCAATATAGCCATTTTAGAAACATATAGTTCTTTTTTTTCTCTTTCAAAATATTAAGGAGTATAAATGCTTTAGTTTACATGGATCACATTTGTAATACTTGTATACTTGCTATAAGTGTGCCTGTCACCCAAATAGTGTTCATAGTACCCACTAGGTAGGTTTTTCCTCTTTCTCTTCCCCCCTTCCCTCAGGTTGATTTCCACTCAGTTTTACTTTCCCCTGTGCATGTGTGCTCATTGGTTAGTTCCAATTTAATAGTGAGTACATGTGGTATTTGTTTTTCCATTCTTCAGATACTTCACTTAGGAGAATGGTCTCCAGTTCCATCCAGATTGTTGCAAAAGGCATTACTTCATCTTTTTTATGGCTGAATAGTACTCCTTGGCTTACATATACCATATTTTGTTAATCCACTCATGAACTGATGGACACTTGGGTGGATTCCACATCCTTGCAATTGTGAATTGTGCTGCAATAAACATTTGATTTCAGGTGCCTTTTTGGTAAAATGACTTCCTTTCCTTTAGGTAAATATGCAGTAGTGGGATTTCTGGATCTAATAGTAGGTCTACTTTTAATTCTTTGGGGAATCTTCATACTATTTTCCATAGAGGTTGTATTAGTTTGCAGTCCCACCAACAGTATATAAGTGTTCTTTTCTTTCTGTATCCATGCCAGCATCTATTGTTTTTGACTTTCTAATAAAAGGTATTCTAAATGGAGTAAGGTGATATCTCATTGTGTTTTAATTTGCATTTCCCTGACGATTAGAGACATTGAGCATTTTTTCATGTTTACTGGCCACATGTCTTTCTTCTTTTGAGAAGGTTCTGTTCATGTCTTTTGCCCACTTTTTAAAAGGGTTGTTTTTTTTTTCTTGTTGATTTGCTTGCAAATCAGTAAGAGTTCTCTGTAAATCCCAGTTATTAACCCTTTATTGGATGTATAGATTGCAGATATCTTCTCCCATTCTGTAGGTTGCCTATTTGCTCTGTTGATTGTTTTCTTAGCTATGCAGACCTTTTTAATTTAACTAAATCCCATTTATTAATTTGTGTTTTTGCTCTGATTAACATTGGGCTTTTAGTCTTAAATTCTTTGACTAGGCTGATATCTAGAAGAGTTTTTCCTACGTTTTACTCTAGAATTTTTATGGTTTCATGCCTTTTTTTGTTTTTCTACCATCACTGAAACTCAAACTTTATATTCAAATGTTTACATTGCAAACAGAGTTATAGAATTTTCTGAGGGATTCACATTTTCGGATGGTCTGTGTTATAACACTGTGCTCCAATTTGGGGTCTGTAAACTATAATTTCCATAATCCTCACTGCCAGTCATCTTATGAATGAGTGGCATTTTCAAGACTCAAGCCCCAGAAAGTGATTAGAGAAGAAGGAATTTGAGAAAAGGAGCCACTCCTGTTTCAGGGAAAATTCTGAGGTTTTGGAAGGCCATGCTTTTCTTATATCTTCCCTTCAGTCCACAGGCCTGAAGTTTTTGCACAGTGATGCTACTTGGTGTGAGTTAAGGAAAACCTCCCTGCATCAAACTTCTTTCCTAAGAGATTCAATAGACGAATACTCAGAAAGACATAAATTGGCTCTCAGGAAATAACACTCTGCTGTGGCTTGATTTAATTAGCTTGCTTTCCTAATGCCCAGTTGAGCCCAACTGAAGGAGCAGTGGGAATTGTATTGAGTTAAGGTGCTAGATAAGAATAACGTGAGAAAGGATAATGGCCTTATTGAACGCCAGAATAAAAGTTATGGATGCACACTGTG
>CAUYPO010064252.1:0-29434 GCA_963574435.1 Cheirogaleus major | reverse complement strand
AATCAAAACCACAATGAGATAGCACCTAACCCCAGTGAGAATGGCCTATATCAAGAAATCCCAAAACAACAAATGCTGGCGAGGATGTGGAGAGACAGGAACTCTCTTACACTGCTGGTGGGACTGCAAATTAGTGCAACCTTGTTAGAAAACAATTTGGAGATACCTCAAACAGCTAGAAATAGAAATACCATTCGACCCAGCAATAGCATTGTTGGGCATCTACCCAAAAGAGCATAAGTCATTCTATTATAAAGACATTTGCACCTGTATGTTTATGGCAGCCCAATTCACTATTGCACGGTCATGGAAACAACCCAAGTGCCCGTCAATTCATGAGTGGATAACTAAAATGTTGTATATACTCACAATGGAATATTACTCAATTCTAAGAAACGACAGTGAGCTAGCACCGTTTATGCTATCCTGGATTAAGCTTAAGCCCGTTATCCAATGTGAGGCAACACAAGATATGGAAAATGGGTTCGACATCTACTCGCCATCAAATTGGTACTGACTGATTAAAACTATGGTGCTCAAATGGTGGTAGTGTTCACCAGGGTTTCGGGGTGAGGGGGGAGCAAGACCCACATCATAAGGATGTGGCGAGCATTGTCAGGGGGAATGGCATACCTCTAACCCTTCTTAGGGAGAGGCAAAGTTATACAATGTATCCAAAATGTTAAAAAAAAAATCTTTGGTAGGATGGAGGGCAGGCGGGAGGTGGGAGGAAGTGTAGAGTTACATAATGTGTGCCGTATGCGCCACCTGGGGATTGGACTCACTTGAAGCTCTGGCATGTGTGGGGGGGAGGGGTGGTAGGGGCAATGTATATAACCCTAACAATATTTGTACCCCCATTATATAAAAAAAAAATGTCATGTTGTATAGCAGATTGGTTTATAAATATAAATATATTGTCATGAATATTAACATATTATGTAAATATATTTGTATTTGTATAAATATATCCAATTGTTTACAGTATTCTCCAGGGGCATAGGATTATAGAGGAATTTCAACTTTTAAGTTATCCATTTTTGTATTATTTGAATTCATATTAGCAGATCTTACCTTTATAATCAGAAAAATACAACGATTTTAAAAACAAAATATAGGAACTCCTTAACTAAAATACAAGGCCAAGAGAATCTTTTAAGAAATGCCTGAATATAAGAGCTCAGGAAGAAGCTAATAAATGAGTTCTGTTACAAATTTTATAGTGGCGAATTATCCTACATCACAAGACACACCTGTTAGTATAAAACTGCCTTTCAGTTAACCTTCAAGTCTGTGTATACTCCACGGAATTCAAAACACAACTTGCTCCCCATGAACATCCCTGGAGAGACTCCAGCCATTCAATACCACCCTCAGTGACAATGATCGCAAAGGTGTGACTTGTTGAGAAAAGAACAGGAGGCCAATGAGTCCTGGTAACACTAACTCCAAAAGAAGCAGTGGCTTCCTACAGACAAAAGGGTATCCAAGAGTATCCGTATGTCCCTATGAGGGAAGGATCCACCCTCTCTTGCCAAGAGTGCGAGTCACCTAAAATTGTTGGTGTACCCACAACCTTCCAGTCTGTCCTGCTCAGCTGGCCCTAACCCTGGGCTTTGCCTCCCACCCTTCCCACAACACACACGCAGACACGTGGGCGTGCTTTTTGATTTTTTTTCTTTTTCACTCTATTCCTGATCTTTGGATTATCAACCGATCTTGGTTTCTCCAGCAAGACCCTTGGTACTCTGCAAGAACTATTGGCTCAGACTAACTTGGCCATTGGGCTCATTCTGCTCTTGATCAGCTGTAGGAAAATCCTCACTTCTAGCTCTAGAATTCAAATTTTGTCATTTCCCAGCTTGCCGGACACCCCAAGAGGCCTACCCTGTTTCCTGTGAGAGTTTAGCAAGAGAAGACAGGCGGTTCTTCAAGAACACCTACCAGATAATCAGAGGAATAACCCTGTGTCCAAGAGGACGGGCGATAAAAATGACCTCTGCTATTTTGTACATATACAGAATATAGCTTTCATATAAAGTTACATAAAATAGCCAATATGTGGACCAAAGATGAAATAACTATAAAAAATAATATTAGTTATGATGAAGCTACCTTCACAGGTGTAGCTCTAGAATCCCCTTAGGTTGAGAATTGTCTTTATTTGAAGGGGCAAGAACCTTTATTAGGCTCCTCAGTTAGTGCTGACATACCAGAGGGAGGAAAGAGACACTGTGCTTGACAGGACAGGAATTTTTTTTCCTTTTGCTCTTAAAAGGAAGAGCAAGAGAAGAGCCAAGAAGATGGAAACAGGTTTGTGTTAGGGTGAAGACTGGTGACATTTTCTGGGGACAGGGTGGCCAAAGCACATTTTAAGGATGATGAGGCCCACTCTTTCACTGAGAGTTGTGATTCTATACTATGTACCCATTTTAATACCCCTTCTACCTCCTCCTCAAATTTTCAGAAATGTCTTCTCTGTTCACCTTTATTTTTTAGGAGGGTTTTTTGTTGTTGTTGTTCTATTTAATTCTTGGAATAGACAGAGTTTCATGGGGTGTAAATGGAGCCAAAGAGGCAAGCAGGAAAGAAGTAGCCCAGGAAGCAGAAGAGGCTTTAACACAAGCTCCACTCTGTCCCCTCTCTAGAAACTCTGAGAAATAATGGGGAGAACTTCAGCAAACCATTGGCAATGGTGTTGGCAAATTCTTGATAATTTTGCCTAATCTCAAGAGAAGCAGAGAGACCTCAGCTGACATTTGAAATACAAGCAGAATGCAAAATCATGAATGCATATAACTTACCCATCTTTTTTCAAAAGCTGATATTATCAGCTTTCAGTAGATTTATCAATAGATACACACACCCCAGAGGAGGGAATAGAATATTGTGAAGGATGAATGCTGGTGACGAGACAAGTATGACTGAGCAAGCGCTTTAGTCTTTTATTCCAATCCCCACCAAAAGTACATTCTTCAAAACCCAGAACAGTAGGGTGATGGTGGGGGGGGGGGGACTTGCATAAAAGGATAAAGAAATCTTTAAACAACAGCTAAATGTAAACTAGAATATAAAAGGTCTAAAGTTATGAAAATAGCCAGAGCCCATGAATAGGAGGGAAAAAGATATGCCAACATTTAAGAGAGTGAATTTGAAAGAATATCTTAGTAACAAAGTATTCTCATTATATTTAGAAAAAAAATGTACGTCAATTTAACCAGTGTATTTAATAGCTTATTTTTTTTCAAGGTAAAAAAAAGTTAGAGGATTTATGTGTTATTATGCAGAGTTTTAATAGGTGCAGGAGTGGAGTGGTCCACCTCTGCTGCTTTCGGTTAAGAGCCCCTGGTGGAAATTCCTGTAGGGTGGACCAAGCCAGCCATTCCCATGCTTTGCCAGCTAATATTCTCTCCCTAGTCAGCTTCTCTGAATTCTGATATGAAACAGACTTCAATGACTCTCAGAGAGGCCAAAATAAATATCCACTGTTGATGAGGTTTCTGGAAATTTGGAGTAAAAGAGAGAAGGCTCCATAGATTCCTTTTTGAAAAAGCATCACCTACCGTATAAGATTACCACCTTAGTCCCAATTCTTCTCCCAAAAGGCCCTCCTGGGCAGCTCCCTAACCAACACGAAGGACTATAGTTCTGGTGGAAACAAAGGCTTCCAAGACTCCTCCAATACCTCAATCAATTTTTAGTGATTGAAATGTACCAGGAGTCTGAGAAAGTCTCATCTCTCGCAGCATTCTCTAAAGTTTTAGGGGTTGCATTTAAAATATGTTGATTTACATCTGCTGGATGTGGGAAGCATGCAAAGTAGAAAACATTCTCTACTGGGCATCAGGCTAAAAGACATTAATCTTGAGTCTGACCATTGGCAGCTGTCTGACCATTGACAAGTCAGTCTCTCTGGACCTCAGGTCCTGCCATGGCCTACAAAATGATCAAACTGTGTTTCAGGAAATAATAAGAGTATACACGACGCTCCGGCTGAGTGTGTCACATTCGTTATGACATTTCATCTTTACCACAATTCTAAGTGGTGTGTGTATTTTCTGTATTTCACAGATGATTTCTAAAAATCTCTTCCTACCTTAATATTTTTAGACTCTAGATAATTAAGTTTCATATGCATTTGGATTCTTATTTTTCTGCAAAGTTACTTGAATTTATATTTTAAGATGCTTATTATAGGCATTTCTAAAATGAAGAGATGTAATTACCCATGGATTCAGGAAATGAGGTTGCTAATTTGGATGTTAAAACCATTTCTGATTATACTGATGAACTCTCTATTCTTTCTAAATTCACCAGTTACTCATTTATCTGTTTTTTTCTAGCTCTGAAGACTTGACTCATCTGCACCCTCCATGGAGACTCAGTTTCAGAGGTGATTAAAGCACACGAGCAAAGCCCTCATGAATGGGATTAGCGACCTCATGAAAGGGCTGAGGGGAGCTAGCCGGGTCCTTTTGCCCTTGTGCCTTCTGCCACCTGAGGCCGCGGCAACAAGGCGCCATCCCAGAAACAGAAACCAAACCAGACACCAAATTCACTGGTGCCTTCGTCTTGGACTTCCCAGCCTCCATAACTGGGAGCAACAAATTTGTGCTGCCTGTAAACTCCCAGTCTAGGTATTTGGTTCTAGCGCACAGGCTGCTGAATATAGCGGCACTACAGGTATTTATGCCGCACTCTCCCAGAGTCACGAGAGCTGTTTCACATCTGGGTCAGACAGCTGACTGTGGTCTCTAATGGGGAGCTGGTCACAGCTGGCCTGCTCTGATCCTCTGGAATTTCTAGCAGGTACCAAGTGGGGAGTGAGTCAGTGCAGTGAGCAGTTCAGTTGGAATTAAATGAGAAAAGCCCCAGAGGTGCAGCTGATTATGCTCAGGGTTTTTATTTTGCAGCACCTGCAATTTGGAATCATTAGAAGCATTTCAGACTCCTGTCCAGCACAAGTCCGGTAGGAATCCTGGGGACCTGAGGCCACTTGAGGGATGATCAAGGTTATGAAAAGCTTATTCTTGGGAAAGTCATTAAGTCATCTGTAGCTATGGTTGCCCTGAAAATCCCTGAGATGTTCATGGCTGTCTGGTTTTCCAGATGAAGAAATCACAACCATGTCTAAAAGACAGTGGGACAGCTAAGTGAAATGGGAAAACTAGGGTCAGTCGATCCACTGGTTTTCTCTGTATGATGCCAAACAGTGCTCCACATAGGCAGGTGCGGCCCTGATTTTGAAAGTCAGGAGCCTTGACTCACAGCTCCAGTTCTGCATGTATAAGCTTTGAAATTTGGGGAGCGTCAATCACCCACCGCTCTGGCTTCAGTTTTTATACCTATAAAATGAGTATTGGACAGGTTGGAATTCTTCCAGCTATAGCAAAATTATGATTCTATGAAATACACCATTTGTTTTGTTGTCATGGAGACAGTCTGAAGCTCTGTGAACCTTACTAACTTCCACAAAGGACTGACCCTGAGGCCGAGTTCCCCTTCATGGGGATTCTTTGCGGCTCTGGTGGGGGAAGCTGCCTGGGGAGAGGGGAATGCAGGCCACGGGCTTTCGCATCTTTGCCCCTGGCCACTCTTTGGGTAAAATGTGCACCTTCTTCTAAAAGGAGAGAAGCAAGATCCAGAAACTTGGAGGAGAAATGAATCCTGCATTCTAAATACTGAATGAATGGAGTGCTCAGTGGCTAAGTTTGCAAATGAGAGTTCTTTTAAAATTAAAATGCTTTAAATAGGATAGTGAACATTTTTCCAGGGGCTACTCAAGCATTGACTGTTTTAAGGGAATTAATGTTCAGATTCTCAGCTTAGCTGCGTATTCTTTCTGCCTTGGAATATACCTGCCTCCGTAGTTCATATTTCCCAGCTCTTGTTCTCTTCCACCCAGCTCTCCTCCACTTTGTAAAAACACTGTGTGCCCCGCAGCCCTCCTCAATCTTACTAGGGTGCATGACTTGGGCTGCAAAAACTTCCTGGGCACCACACACAAGGACGGTTCTAGAACACACCTCTCTTGAAAAGAGTCCCCTGCCAGGTAAGTAAAGGAAATGTCCTTGGAAAATACTGGAGGAGGAGGCACAGGGCTTCACCCTGAGGCAAGCACAGACCAAGGCTGTTTATGCCCTTAGCTAAGAACGGAGCTTCAGAGGTGAGGCGTCTGTCACAGAGGTGCAAGTGAACTTATTTGAGTTCAAAAATGAAGTCAGTCTTTTCTGAAAGGAATAGTCTGATTTGGCACATTCAGGAAGCTCTGCCGTTAGGTTATGTAGCGGATGTTGTCCACGATGAGCTAAATTTGCAGATGAAGCACATGATAAAATAATTGTCTCTATTTAAAAATACGGCATTTGCAAACTTGTGTTGAAACTAATAATATTTCCTCTTTCCCAATCTTTTCCAGAATATATCTGGGTAAACGAGAGGCCTAAGTGAAAGAGGAACAGGAATAACTGTCATCCTAATTAGCCTTCATAAAACCCTCTTTGGTATTGAGGACTGAACTCTGATCTTTTTCTTTGCCCAAAAAATTCCTTTCTAAGAGAGCCTGGTGAGTCACGCCTACAAATGATAAAATCTCAGTAAATAGGTTTTTATGATGTGGTTTACTTCTTGACCTGATTCCAGTATAGCATCACATGAAGGATAGGACACCCTTATCCTAACGCAAGCATTTCTTTCTGCTGACTCCTGGACAAAGCCCAACTCTTTCAGCCAATTGTCAACTAAAGAATCCCTAAATCCACCTATGACTTGTAAGCTCCCATCTGGAGATGTCTTGTCTTTTGGGACCAAACCAATGTTTGGCCTTCCATGTATTGATTTATGGCTTAACCTGTGATCCCTGTCTCCCTAAAATGTATAAAAACAAATGGTAACCCAGCCACAGTAAGTCCACTTGCTCAAGGCTTTTTGGGTGTAGTTCCAGGCCATGGTCCTCAAATTTGGCTCAGAATAAACCTCCTTAAATTATTTTACAGAGTTTGTCTTCTTTTCTGTTGACAGTATAGTACCCCAAAATGGAGATAGCAATTATCAGACTGGGAAACAAATTTTTTGCAAAACCAATTAGCTTCCAATGTGTCGCTTTCATCAAAATGGCAGCCAGGCCTTTTCATTATTGATTATTGTTATTTTTTCCAAACAACTCAGTTGGAGTTCAAAGAATTCAGTGACATGGATCCAAAGCTCCTTCCATTTCTATCTATTTATTTATATGAACAAGATTTCTAAAAACTTAAATCTATAAAATGAAAAACAGCAATGGAATTGGTGCCAAACCCTGTCTCACTCTATCAGTAAATAATGATCATCCATATACTGAAAGTATTATTTTTTTAGAGGGACAGGGACAGGAACATCGATCACATTAAATGAGCCATTTCCATTAACATTTTACTTTAATATATAATCATATAACAATTTATAATATATTTAGATTGTTTTGATCAATTACATACTACTACTATTAACCGTAACAATAACTCTTCATGAGGAATTTTTTAAACATTAAATATATTAAGTCTTATGACCTCAGAAAATTTTGGAAACAAATTTCAGTTGAGATACATATTTTGGTTGCAAGTACGTATAATAGAATCATCAGTAAAAGACTATTAAGTAAAAGATATATTGGAATAAAATTTTGTCAGAGAAGTGAAATGGAAACACAAGATCAAGGAATAGAATATTGTAAAATCCCCAACTATTAAAACAGAGTTTGTTTTTGGATCATGGTAAATTTTAAATGTCAACTTAAAAATATGTGTATGATATTTTTATTGTATTTATTTATTTTTATCTTTCTAGGCACAGAAATACTGATAAAATGTGGGATATTTTTAAATATTAAATATTTAAGAATTATGTTAAGAAGTTTATATACAAAAATATTTGAAGACCATCGCTCTAGTTGTTCATCTATAATTGAATGCTTGACCATTCTGAGAATGTAGACATGTTATTCAAACTTTTAAGGTCCAGAGGGGTAGCTGAGATTTAGAGAGATTAAGTGGCTCCCCTGAGTGCACATGGCAATGCAGCTATGGAGGCTGTCTGTGTCAGGATCTTTCTCAGACCTCGGGATCCTTGCACATGCTGTCTGTCCCTCATCACTTTGCCAGGCTCACTCCTACGCATGCTTTGGATCACTGCTCAGACTTACTCTTACCCCCCCTGCTCCCCATTTGTCCCCAAGCCTGTATCAAATGCTGTTCCAATAAGTTCTTACTTCTGTGCTGCTTTTTCACAGAATCCTCAAACCACAATTGCCATTGTCTATTGACTTGTCTGCCGCCCTAGACCATAGGCTTCCTGAGGCAGGAACTGCTGGCATACTGCTCACTGGGTATTTCTCAAGCCAAGTGCACAGCTGGCTGCTCAGGGTGTACAAAATATTTGTTAAATGAATGAATGAATGAACCAACCAATGCATGGATTTTATTTTTAATTAAAGATCTTACAGTCAGGGTGCAAAGGTAGAGTACAAATGTCCTAGAACTTACAGGACTTGCTTCCATTATCCAGGGAGGGCAACCACCGCATTTCCCAGGTGAAGGCGTCCAATCCTTCTGTGAATGCTGCAAGTGACCAGATGTGAAGAAGAGGCAAAGAGTCCATGAAAGAGATGCAGAGACTTTCCCGTGGCGCCGGCTCCCCAGTCTGTCACTCCCCCACCTTTCCTTTCCTCCCTTCTCCCAGCAACCCAGGCCCGTCTCAGTTTTGGCCTTGGCTGGCAGATCCTGAGCACTCTTCCTCCATCTGGAGTCCATTAGGAGCACCTCCGCCAGCACGCTGAGCCTTCCAGAGGTGATCCACATGTGTGCGAAGGGGGAGACACTTGCAAAGTGCCCATGCCCCACAACCATTTGATACACGCTCAGGGGAAGCTCCCAACAGGCTTTCAGCCCATTTCCTCTAGGGCTTCCGGGACTTAAGGCCCAAGGAGGATCCACAACAATCTGAAAAGAAGAATAAAAATTCTAGAATAATTGGGGAAAAAAAATCAATGTCTTTACTTGCTTTGCTTTCACTTTTTTCAATTTTCATCTTATTATTTAATTTTACTTCCACATTGATGGATGTATCCCCTTTAGCTGAGTGACTTATGAGAACTGCAACCAACATGCTTTCTCACATCTGTGCTCAACATTTCTGGGACCAAATAGACTTTCCTATTTTATTGATAAACAATACTACGTCTAGGCAAAAACATTTTAGAAACTTGCTACAGGGAATATTTGGTTTTGGAACATAAGATGAACCAATAAAATAGTTTACTAAACAAAACTATTATAATGATTTATTCATTAAGACTCACTTCAAGACCTCCTCTCCCTGGCCTCATTAATCCGAAACGAACTCATCATCAACTCTGCCCAATCTCAACTGGTTCCCTGCCTCTCAGGATGTGCTGTAAAGCTACTGGGTCCAGGTTCTAAAACCCCATAACATCTTACCACTTCCGAGATACTGCTAAGTCTCTGTCAAGACGATGTTTTCCCTTACTGCAATAAATCTAATAAACTTAGTTTCTGATGAGTAAGTATTTCTGCAGGAGGAGTCAACACCTGGAAGCCCCATGAAGAAACTAAGGTGATCATTGGATTGCAGTTGAGGAGAAGAAATGACAAAGCAAAACGTAGGCGCTCTAGTAACATCATCAGGCCAAGCCCGTTTTGTGACCAGAAGTATTCCCGAAAAATGCTTTCTGTTGCTGAGTCAAGCTAAGCAACAAAAAGAACGCCCCTTTGAATCATTATCTGAAAGTAGGAATTTAATAAAATGCAAGCCCAACCTAGGCGCTTGGAACTTGTCCTTTCATAGACATCTATTTATAAAACTATTTGTACTATAAGTTGCCGTGGGGATGATCTATTTAAGTCATTTAGTGACTCTTTGCTTAAATATCTTCACCCATCACCTAGTTAGTGATTTGGCTACATTTAGAACCCAGAACAGTTAGTGTATACAGTCTAGTGTATACAGTTAGTGTATAATTAGTGGGTACCAGGGCCCTGAAAATGTAATACCAGAGAGAAGCATACTCTTTGGACTATTAAAATTTGAAAGAGACAAAATTCTGCCCCCTTGGGCTGCCCGAGGGCCTTTGCAAATGCTAATATCTCTGTCATGCATACTTGACCTGTATCTTATTCCAGTTACTTCCTTCTTATCTCTGGAGAATCCAGCTAAAGCTTACCCTGGCACACAGACCAAGTCTGGCTCCCCGTTGCATTCTCTCATAGCATACTTTGCTTCTTTGAAGCAACTTTCGGAATTGTAGTTAAATAATTAATTGAGTATTCTTTAGGATCTGCCTCCCTTTTTGAATGTGAATTCCAAGAAGATAGAGATTATTGACTGACTATACAGGCTGAATGCTATATCTCAAGCATATTACATCACCCTGCACATAGTAGATGCTCAATAAATATTTATGAAATAAATGCAGTTTCCTTTCATTTCAACTCATCTTTCACAATATTTTCAAAGTCTTATTCTTCATTTAAGGCCAAAGTTAAATGTCATCTCCTCAGTAAACCCTTTTTGACAATAACAACTATCTAACATTTAAATTGTTCGTTCTCTTCTCTGTATTCCCAAAGCGTGATATACTTAAGACATAATAGCCTCTGGTGAACCATTGAATTACTGGGTTTTTTAATAAGCCAAGGTAATTGAAAATCTGCAATGTCATGTGACTAAGTCTAATAGTTTCTGCTTTCATTCCTCTTGCTAATATGTAAATTCTTTAAAAACAAAAACCGTAGCTGTTGGTCTTCAGTATCTGAAACATTTCATACAGGGCCTGGTACACAGCAGATGCTTAATAAATGTTGTAAGAATGCCTGACTGATTCATTGCTCCTCTGGCTCATACTGATGTCCAAAGTGACCTTTATCCATGGGACTCCTCCAAATTTGGCCACTCCCTGATGACAAAATTCTTTATTTTTTTTCTGTTTCCAACTGGATACCTTCACTCAGAGTGAGGGAATTCATTCCCAGCTTACAGAAACCACAAACCACGGAAAGCTGAGGTTATTGCTTGCTGAGAGAAATAACATCAAGGGATGAGATCAGTCTAATGGCTCAAGTTATGGCTGCCAAGGGGACTGTGAAATTCCATGAAACACCTCTACCTTCTCCACCCACCCAGACAGCCAAGGACAGCCCCTCTGCTGTCCACCTATCCCTCCCATGGACAGCACTCAAAGGAGAGCTGGAATAGTCACACACACTAACACTATTGCACTGCCTAATTGGCCTTGTCCACCTACTTGTGATGACAGTTGAGCCTCAACATCTGTTGCTGGCACACACCACAAACGGCTCTAAATCACAGGAAAGATACAGGTGCTGTTTTAGTTCTTTAAAAACTTAAAACTAGTTGTCTGGCAACTAAACCTGCCTGAAGGCACTTAACATATTAACCACTCATGATTGTTCCAAAACTCTAGTGCCTTAGTCCATTTTGAGTTGCTGTAAAGGAAATATCTGGGGCTGGATAATTTATAAAGAAAAGAGGTTATTTGGCTCACAGTTCTCTAGGCTGTACAAGAAGCATGGTACCAGTATCTGCTTCTGGTGAGGGCTTCAGGAAGCTTCCAATCAAGGCAGAAAGTGAAGGAGAAGCAGGTGTGCATGGCAAGAGAGGAAGCAAGAGAGAGGGGAAGGAGTAACACATTCTTTTAAACAACCAGCTCTCCCAGGAAATAATAGAGAACTCACTTATTATCAGGAGAATGGTACCAAGCTCATTATGAGGGATCCTCCCTCAAGACCAAACACCCCCCAAGCCCCACCTCCAACATTTCAACATGAGATATGGAAGGGACAAATATCCAAACTATATCACCCAGGAACCTCTTCCTATAAGCCCTTAGTTTAAGAAAAATTATTCTCAACATCAAAAATGGCATAAACTTGCAGATATATAAGACTGTATTTTTGCATTTCTGGAAAAACAAAATTCAAACAGCATGGTACTGGCATAAGAACAGACACATAGACAAATAGGACAGACTAGAGAACTCAGAAATTAATCCATGTATTTACAACCAACTGATTTTTGACAAAGGTGCTGAGAACACCCACGGGGCAAGGACAGTCTCTTCAAGAAATGGTGTTGGGAAAATTGGATGTCCACATGCAGAATGAAAGCACTCCTATACAAATCAACAACAAATCAACCCAAAATGGATTAAAGGCCTAACTGTAAGACCTTAAACTATAAAACTACTAGAAAAAAACATAGGGAAAACACTTCAGGTGGTCTGAGAAAAGATTTTATGAATAAGACCTTACTCAGAAACACAAGCAACAAAAGCAAAAATAAACAAATGTGATTATGCCAAACTACAAAGTTTCTAAACAACAAAGTGAAAAGACAAACTACAAAATGAGAGAAAATATTTGCAAACAATTCATCCAGCAGGGGATTAATATACAGAATGTACAAGGAACTCAAACAACTCAACAGAAAAAAAAAAAAAGAAAAAAATTCAATTAGAAAAATGGGCAACTGGTTTGAACAGACATTTCTCAGAAGAAGACATCCAAATGGCAAAAAATATACGAAAAAATGCTCAACATCACTAATCATCAGGGAAATATCTCCACAGTGAGATACCATCTCTTCCCAGTTAGGATGGCTTTTATAAAAAAAGACAAAAAATAACAAATGCTGATGAATATGTGAAGAAGAGGGAACTCTTATACACTGTTGGTGGGAATGCAAACTAGTACAGCCACTGTGGAGAACAGTATGGAGGTTCCTGCAAAAACTACAAATAGAACTACCACATGATCTAGCAATCCCTCTCCTGGGAATCTATCCAAAGAAAAGGAAATCAGTACATTGAAGAGACATCTGCATCCCAATATTTATTGCAGTACTATTCACAATAGCCAAGATATGGAATCAACCCAGGTGTCCAACAACAGACGAATGGATAAAGAAAATGTGTTTTAGATATACAATGAAATACTAGTCATCCATAAAAAAGAGTGAAATTCTGTCACTGAAGGCAATGGATAGAACTGGAGGACATTATGTTAAGTGCAATAAGCCAAGAACACAAAGTTAAACATACATGTTCCCACTCATATGTGAAAGCCCAAAAAATGTTGAACTCATAGAAGTAAAAAATAGAACAGAGGATATTACAGGCTGGGAAGAATAAGAGGAAGAAAGGGATAAGGAGAGATTTGATAAAGGATACAAAATTACCGCTAAATAAGAGATAAGTTCTAGTGTTCTGTATCACTGTAGGATGTCTATAGATAACAATAACTTATTATATAGTTTTGACTAGCAAGAAGAATATTGAATATTCCCAACATAAAAAAATGATAAATGTTTGAGATAATAGATATGCTGATTACCCTGATCTGATCACTGTACATTATTTGTATTGAAACATCACTATGTACCCCATAAATATGTACAATTATTATGTGTCAAAGAAAGTAAAGTTTAAAAATTTAAAAAAATTTTTCAATCCCTTTGAACAATTTTAATACATTTATTTAGGCTGGGTAGTTCATAACAACTCCACCAACAACAAAAAGAAGGAAAGTCTGATTGATTATCTAGGAACTAGAAGGGCTTGAGGTATTTAACTTTAACTCCCCACTTTACATCTGAGTACTATAAAAGTTGGAAAAGGGAAACCTCACCTAAAGCCACATATTGTGTTAGTTGGAGAGTCAACACTATAACACCAATTTCTTTGTCACTCTGTCTTCTCTGCAGCTCAGTTGAGCTGTGATGTCTGGAGATGATTGGGTTTGCATTCTTCCCAGGATTAATTGCAGTTGTCCTGTATCTTGGTCAGCTTGGGCTGCCATAATAAAATATCATACTGGGTGGCTTAAATCAATGGTCCCCAACCTTTTTGGCACCAGGGACTGGTTTCATGGAAGGCAATTTTTCCATGCCCCCCTCACAGGAGTCAGGCAGAGCTCAGGCAGTGCTGCAAGCCAGGGGGAGCGGTGGAGGTTCACTAGCTTGCCCACCACTCACCTCTTGCTGTGCACACCACCCCCCTTCCTAAGTTTAATGGAAGACAATTTTTTCACAGATGGGTGGGCACAGGGGGTGGCAGAGCTCTGCAGCTGGTCCCTAACAGGCCGCAGACCAGTACCAGTCCATGGCCCAGGGGTTGGGACCTCAGGCTTAAACCACAGATATTAATATTTGTTTCTCACAGTTCTGGAGGCTGGAAGTGCAACATCAAGTCACCAATAGATTGGCTTTCTGGTGAGGGTTTACTTCTAGGCTTGCAGACGGCCATCTTCTCACTGTGCTGTCACGTGATAAAGAGTTAGCTGTCTGGTGTCTCTTCTTTTAAGGGCCCCTTCCTCATGACCTAATTACCTCCCAAAGGCCCCTTCTCTGAATACCAAAACATTGGAGATTAAGGCTTGAATGTATGAATTTTTGAGGAACACAAACATTCAGACCATAACATCCTGTCTTAAGTCAGTGACTCAGATTGTACCTGTTGGCCTCTTTAGAAAAAAAACTGCTTGTTTATCTTTCTGAAAGTAAAGAATTTCTTTTGAGGGCCATAGTATCACATTTTCAATAAGTTAAATATGCTTATAATTGATAACAGTCATAAAATGCTAAAATTGAGATATTTTCTCTGTTTTGCCCCATGTGAGTCATTTCACTATAAGTCTTTGGAATTACCCATTGTGAGTAAGCACCTACAATGTGAGTGGTAATTATGTTATGACCGCAGTGTCCACAGAGTTTTCTTCCCAAGGTATCACTCAGCGTTTCCAGAGAAATTCCATAGAACAGTGACTGATTTCCCCTTCTACCCTCCCATTCTGCCCATCATCCCACAGCACCAGAGACCATTCCTGACTCAGGGTGTAATCACAGTGCATTTCTCCCACTGTCCTGCAGACGTGGAAACTGAGCAGGACTAGTCACCAAGCAGGAAGGGTGTGAGGATGGAAAGGAGGGCTCTGCAAACCAGCCTTCCCCAGCCAGCCCCACCCACCCTCCTCGCTAGGGCCCTGACACGCTTTCCATCTCTGCCCACTCCTCCCCAGCCCGGCTGGAATTATGCTTTTTGTGTTTAAATTATTATTTAAGGTCCTTGAAAGTAGAACCTGGCTTGTTTCTTCCTCTTTTCCTTCCTTCTTTCTTTCCTCCCTTTCCTCCCTCCCTTCCCTCACTTCCTCCTTCCTTCCTTCCTTTTCTTATGTCCATCCTTTTATCCTTCCTTTCATTTTGTCCTGTTTTTGCTGATTCTCATCTTGACTGACTGATGGACGGCAGCCCTTGACAAATCCAGAGACTTGCAAGATGAACGTTTGGCTCCTGAGCTCAGGGTGCAGGGCTCTGCTTCCATCCCTAGGATTGCTGATGCTCCTGTCCCTCCTCCTACTTTGCTCTTCCCCTATACTAAGCCCTGTATGCGAATGACTATGCAGTCTAAGAGACTCAGATCTCTGGTTAGAGAGGTAAAGTTAGAGAAATTAAAGCCAGTTGCCTAAACTCTCGAACTTTACCTTTCTCCTCTACAATAACAACACTATCTGCATGTTAAAAAACTGATCTATACAGTGCATAGGACACTGCCTGGCACAGAGTAAGCACTCTGTAAATATTAGCAATTATTATCCCACTAAGCAGTGAGCACCATGAAAATACGGTCTGTGCCTACTTTGTTGTAGTTGTTACTTGGAGGCATTTACAGCTTTACCAAGGTATAATTGTCATGCAATAAACTGCATATATTCAAAGTGTACAATTTGATGAGCTTTGACGTATTTGAAAGCATTGCCACAGTTGAGATAACGAACATATTCATCACTTCCAAGTGTCCTTGTACTCCTTTGTAACCTCTGTCCCACTCCCATATCCAAGCAACCACTGATCTGCTTTCTGACACTATAGATAAGTTTGCATTTTCTAGCATTTTATACAAAATAAATAATGCCATAAGTACTTTTTTACTGGCTTCTTTCATTCAGCATAATTATTTTTGATTCATGATGCCGTATGTACCAATAGTTCTTCCTACTTATTGATGAGTACTACTCCACTGTGTGGGTATACCACAATTTATCAATTTATCTGTTAATAAATATTTCGAGGTGTTTCCAGTTAGGGATTTTAGAAATAAAGATGCCATAAGCATCCATGGACAAGTCCTTGTGTGAATATATGCTTTATTTCTCTGGGGTAAATGGAATGGTTAGATCATGTGGTGAGAAGATGTTTAACTTTTAAGAAACCACCAAACTATTTTCCAAATTGACTGTCTTAGTCAGAGTTTTCCAGAGAACCAAAAACAAAAACAATAGGATGTGCGCACACACACACACACACACACACTGAGAGAGAAAGAGGAAGAGAATTGCCACCATTAAAACCCATGTTGTTCAAGGATCAACAGTATATATAGTATACCGAATTGGCTTACATGATTATGAAGGCTAAGATGTCCCAAAATCTGCAGTCTAAAGACCTGAGAGCCAGGAAAGTTAGCGGTGTAAATTCCAGTCTGTGCCTGAAGGGTAGAGGAGACTGACATCCCAGCTCAAGACTGTCACAAAGAGAGAGCAAATTCTTTCTTGCTCAGTCTTTTGTTCTATTCAAGCTTTTGATGGATTGGATGAATTGCACCCACATTTGGGAGGGCAATCTTCTTTACTGGGCCTACTGATTCAAATGTTAACCTCATCCAGAAACACCCTCACAGACATGCTCAGAATAATGTTTAATCAAAAATCTGGGCATCCTATGGCCCAGTCAAATTGAAACATAAAACTACACCATCAGAGAAGAGCCAATGTTGCAGTTCAAGTTTGAAGGCCCTTAGGCTGAAGACCAGGAAAGACTTGATATTGCAATTCAATATTTCATGTCAATGACTGGTTGTTTGTTGCTAGCATATGGATATACAATTACTTTTTGTATATTGATTTAGTATTCTATAGTCTTGCTTAACTCACTTATTAGTTTTAGTAGCATTTGTAGATTCCTTACTTTCTATGTATATATAGGACTTTCTATGTATATAGTCATGCCATCTGTGAATTAAGGCAGTTGGCCTCTTCCTTTCAAATCTGAATGCTTTTTAATTCTTTTTCATGTCTTATTGCATTGGCTAGAATCTTCAACACAATGTTGAACAGTGAGATCAGACATTCGTTTTTTATTGCTGATCTTAGGGGGAAAGCATACAGTCTTTCAAAAAGAATTATGTTGGCTGTAGGCTTTTTGTAAATGTTCTTTATCAAATTAAGGAAATTTCCTTCTATTCCTAGTTTGCTAGGAGTTTTTCATAATTAATAGATGTTGGATATTTCATATGATTTTCTACATATATTGAGATGATCCATATGGCTTTTTTCCTGGTTATTATAATAAAATGGTGAATTATGTTGTTTGATTTTTGCATGTTAACCCAATATTGCAAGCCTGATGTAAACAACACTCGACAACGCTGTAATAACATTTTCATGTATTTTTAAATTTGATTTGCTAAAAAGATTTCAGGGCATTTCGAATTTATATTCTTGAAGTATATTGGTTTGTATTTTTCTTTTAAAGTCTTTGGGCTCATAAACTAAGTTGGGAAGTTTTCTCTCTTTTTCAATTTTCTAGATTGGTTTTTTGCAAAATTACTATTATTTCTTCCTTTAATGTATAGTAGAAATCAATAAGAGAGCCATATATGACTAGAGCTTGCTTTGTGTAAATGTTTTAAACTGCAAGTTTACAACAAGTTTAAACTGCAAGAACACAAACTGTTCCCTAGGTAAGCCCTGATTTTGTCCCCCTGCTCCTTTCAGGTGGTTCTTTCCTCAGCACCCAATAGCTTTATCATATATAAAGCTATATATATATATATATACTTACTTACATTATCTATTGTACTTACATTATCTATTTATTCTTGAGTGGGTTTTTGAAGTTTACCTTTTAAGAAATTTGTCCACTTTATTCAAGTTGTCAAATTAATTGTTATCAAATGATTTATGAAATTTCCTTTTATCCTTTAATATCTATAAAAGCTGTGGTAGTGTCACTTCTCTCATTGCTGATACTCTTAATTTGCGCTGTCTCTCTTTTATTTATCTATTTAAAAAGCAGATTTTTGTTTTATAGATTTTTCTATTGTTTTTGTTTTCTATTTCATTTATTCCCACTCTGGTCTACATAATTTTCTTTCCTATGCTACTTTACATTTAATTTGCACTGCTTTTTATACTTTTTGTGGTGGAAGCACTGTTTGGGGTGTAGTTAAGTTTCCTGGAGAAAGTTTTTCCCTTTCAAAATTTCCTTTAAGCCTTTTTAGGCAGAAATAGTGCAGCCTTTAGTCTAGGGCTGAGTTTTTCATACTATCAAGGCAATAGGCAATACTGTTCTGAATGTTTTAACTGATGCCTTTGAATTATGAAGTTTTCTTCTCTAGCTGGTGGGAACAAAAACTGTTCCCTAGGTAAGCCCTGATTTTGTCCCCCTGCTCCTTTCAGGTTGTTCTTTCCTCAGCACCCAATAGCTTTATCATATGTATGTGCTGAGCAGCTCTCAGCTGAAGACTTGAAAGAACCTTCTGAATATCTTTGGATATTCACTCTCTGAATCTCAGCAGCTATATCCTCTTCAGCACTCTGTCCCATGAACTGAAGCTATAGTGGCTTCCTCAGACCCTCAAATTCTTTTTCTTAAATCAGAGTGGTTACTTGGCTCTGCTTTTGTCATATTTATCCCTTCCTTAGAGTCTGAAAACTCTTTAAGGAGTAATCTGGGGAAATCCTTCCTTTCCCACCTCTCAGGGATCACTATCCTATGCTGCCTCATTTCCAATATCTGAAACAATATTGTTTTACATATTTTGTCCAGCTAATTGATTGTTCTGGGGTAAATTCACTGCCTGTTACTTCATCTTGATCATTGTGTCTGTTTTTGTTCATTTTCATATCTTCAACATTACCTGGCACATGCTAGATGTTCAATTATGACTGGCTGACAGATTGAATTAGTTAATTCAATCAGTTAATAAAATGGATAAACTACCTGTATGTCCTAAACCCATCACACTCTCTGTCATCTGTTTCATAGAAATTCTTCTTCTGTGTATTCACCAAGATAACCTCATTTTTCCTTCAAGGCTCACCTCAGGAGATACATTTTCTATGTAGCCTTTAAACACCCAAACTGAATAAATCTCTTTCATATGTGCTCACGTAGTATCCTCTTCATAATTTTGTCATAACTTTCATCACAGTTTATTTTTTCTGTATCCCACTATATATTATTCTTTTTTTCAAAAAAAAGAAGAGAATAAATCTTGCTGTTTTTGTTTTAATTCTAAAATCATATTTTTGCTTCTAGTGATCACTAACTTTGTAATTCAGACTAACCCTTTAGCTGAGACCAATTAGAAAACTGAAAAAAAAATAAATGAAAGCATATGGTTGAAGGCACTATAGAGCTGAAAATTACAGTGAAGAATTGCCAGTCAGTATACAAGGGAGAACAGAGATCAGTCAAAGTGAGATCTACTTAATGAACACTATTGTCCTATGAGCATTTCTTACTCCTGAGAAAGTAGGTAAGAGTCTAAGAAGTCAAAATATTCTACTGACAGTCTCATTAGTCTAGGAAGAAAGGGATTGGAGTACAGAGAGGTTGATAAGGAGTGGATCACTGGTAAGCCACACCCTAGAAGTAAGGGTTAAGTAAAAGTAAACAGGCTTCAGAAAAATTAGATCGGAGCTTGAAATCATCTCAATTGAGATATTGGGTTGAGGTAATACAATACTGCTAATGATCCCAGGCAGGTGGTAGAAGCAGATGTAAGTTTACTCTTGAGGAAAATCAATACTGCTTTCTCAGTAATAGATAAAATGAGCAAATAAGAATTGAGCAACACAGTCAACCAACTGAATCTAATTAATATTTATAGAACACTCACCCAGCAACAGAAAAATATTCATTTTTCAAGTGCCTGTGAAACATTCATCAGGATAGACCATATTCAAAATTATAAATTAAAAATAACACATTTGAAAAAATTCAAATCATACAAAGAATATTCTCAGATCATAATAAATTAACTATAAATCAATAATACAAGGAAAATCTCCAAATATTTGGAAATTTAAAAATACCCTTCCAAATAATCCAGGAGTCAAAAGAGGATAACTTGGAATGATGTCAGCAAGATGGTAGACTAAGAGGTCCCAATTCTCATTTTCCCACAAAAACAATGATTAAACAATTACCTACTTACTGAAATATCTCTGAGGGACCTCTGGGGTTCAACAAAAAAGCTGCAAAAACCCAAGGAAGCACAAAAACTGAGCATGGCCCCATAGAAGAGTATAGGAAGCATTTTATTTGTGTTACCTCATTCCCTAGTTCAGCACAGCTCAGCACCAAGAAAGATTCCCTCGTCCATGTCCTCCCCCAATGAGGGAAAAGAAGAGCAGGAGGACCTCAACAGCCTTCCCCACCAAGGATTCTAGAATCCCTCATCACCACTGTGGATACCCATAGATTGTGCCACCAAGGATCCCTACAGTCTTTGCTGATACAAACCCCAGCTGATGGAATTGCACAAAGTCCACACCACTGTGTCCCTCCAGGGCACTTCACTTCACTCAGGGTCACCGTGCCCCTCCACTTCCATGCCCATTTCAATGGGGCTGAATCTCCTGACCATAGAACCAAGTATATTCCCTCAGCTGTGACTCTCTCTTAGGAGAAAAAAAGATAACAAGAGGACCCCATGAGTCTTGATGACTGAAGGGACCTCAGCAGCCCTCAACACCATTGTAGATACCTGTAGCCTTGGCCAAAAGAACTCCCACATTCTTCATGACACTGACCTCAGCTGGCAAATCTGATCAGAGTCTACACCACCACACACCCCCCAGAGCAGGAGCTGATATTGCAACCTCCCACCCCGAGAACCAGAGCTGCCACACCTCACACAGCTTATGCTGTCACACCCACACATAGATGAATCTCTTCTCCCACCAAAGCCATTCCATAAAGTCTGGAACAGGGACTGCTTCTTCAAATGCACAGACATCTATGCAAGGCTACAAAAACACAAAAATCCAGGAAACATGATACTACCAAAAGAATACAATAATTTCCAATACAAACTTCAAAGAAATAGACATCTAAAAGTTTCCTGACAAATAATTCAAAATAATTGTTTTAAAGAAATTTGGCAAGCTAAAAGAGAACACAGACAACTCACCAAATTTTTTTTAAAAATACATGAACAAATGAAAAGTTTGACAAAGAGATATTAATCATAAAAAAGAATTAAACAGAAATTCTGGAGCTTAACAATACAATGAATGAAATGAAAGATGCAATAGAAAGCCTCAACAGCAGACTCGATCAAGCAGAAGAAAGAATCTGAAATCTCAAATTTAAGAAGATGCTGTCACTTGTAGTTGCCAACTCAAGCCCCTTTGAAGGAAAAGCATGCACAGAACCAAGCACAACAAAATTTTCTTCCCCAGGACTAGCACTTTCTTCTGAGGCTGCAGATAGACATAGACTTTCCAGGGACCCCAGTATCCTCTGTTGAAGTCCCAGAGCTCACCAATACAGCCTCTTTTGAGTCAGGGGCTCTGGATGCAAAGCCAGTGCAGAGTCCTAAAGATCCTAGCCAGCTGACTCATAAAGGCCAGAAGAAAACAACTATGACATGGACAGATAAGCTGAGAGAATACTTATATTTTGAAATGAATGAAACTGATCAAGAAAATGTGAATAAGATAAACTACTTTAGCTAATAGGCTAACTGAGAAATACTGTCAAACAAACTTGTATTTGAAATGGGCCAGCATCTGGGCCATGACAACTTGGAGGAGCAGGTGCCCTGAATGTGCCCCCAGCCCCTGGATCTGCCCTCACCTCTTGCCACTTCTGGAAGTAACAGCCAGGAATGATACATCCAGGTTGAGTGGGAGAAATGGATCCTTCAGAAGCTCTTCCTGAACAAGGAGAGTCCTCATGAACTGATCCTGAGCCCTATAAATCCATACTCCCTGAGCTCATTGCCCTAGATGAGGAGTGTTCCATGAATAGACCCCATATGTTAAGACCCTGAAGCCTAAGAGGTCAGGTAGCTCACCTGATGGGGCAGGTATCTCTAAGTTGCCTCCTTCTCTGGCCAATCTTATGGGGATCATGGGTCTTGCAAGAGGTCATGAGGCCCTAAAGGAGGAGGCGTCAATATCCAGGAGAGCCTCACCTCCATCATGGGTAGCCCAAACAGCCCTCAAAAGAACTGCTGAAACTACCAAACTATTCAGACAAGATCAAGCAGGTGCTGTTGCCATATGGACTGGCCCTGGTCCAATAGCTAGTTGTTTCCCACCAGGAGGCCTTGGGAACCCCCAGGGGCATGCATCACTTCCCTCCAGCCCTGGGGGACCTATGCGATGCTTCCATGGAGACCCTGGGGACCATAGTGGGCAGTTGATCCATATCTTCTAGGTTCTCCAACCCCTTAAGGGGAAGATGATCCCTTCTGGGATGGCCTAGATGACCCCATGGAAGGTGGCCTCATGTTGGGGGAGTCAAGGACCAAGTCCTGGATCATACCCTAAAGGTCATGGTGACCAAAAAGGAAATGAACCTCTTCTTCCTTCTCCATTCTGAGGGGTCAGGGCACTTCACTCTGGAGAAAGACCCCTAAGTGGATGATGAAATTCCGGTGGGATCGTGGTTAGAGCTGGTGGGCATGAGTCCCATGAAGGCTTTGCTGAGAGCATGGGTGGTGAACATCTCTTTAAGAAGTTGATGGTGGTGGCATGTGAAGGGGCAGTAGGCATTGCCTCCATGAAGGTCCTGGATGTGGGGAACCTTATGACTCCAGGCATCATGATGTCCCTGGTCACTGAGTCTATGACCATTGAAGGCTACCCTCTCATGAGCACTCTGGCCATGATGGCCCTTGTTTCTCACCAGGAAACAACTCCCAGGGGCATGCAGCACTTGCCTCTGGCCCTGGGGGACCCATGATAGGTCTCCATGGTGATCTTGGGTACATTCTGCTTATGGCCAGGGAGAGGAGGGTCACTGAGGTCACTATGAAAGCCACTGTCCATGAGGGAGACAGGTCAACTCTCCCTGCTTGAGGACATTTCATGATAAAAGGCAACTACCACTATGAGACCAACTGTGTCTTTTACCTCCTAGGTGTCCAAGTCCCCCTGGCCCTGGAGAGCACCTGCTTGCCCTGCCCTCTCACACATGGAGGACTGCAGTCTTGCTTCTTCCATTATTATGACTTTTGTGAAGCCCATTTTTCCCTTTTGGTAAGGAGTCAGTCCCCTCATTTCTCACTTGCTTGGGTTCCTGGAGGGTTTCTGACCATTGGTATGCATTGATATGCACTTTTTCTCTACTCCGTGGAGGAGAGATACTGGACACATTCTACACCCCTGGATCTGAAAGAGAGACCCAGTTGGCCTCACTTTTTGAGGAGATTCATTCTGTATACCAAGCCCCTGTCCAGAATTTCTCTTCACACCTGTAAACTTAAAACTGGTTATCCTGGGAAACGAACACACACAAACTTTGCTCTGTATAAGACACTATTTTTGGTTTTGTTGTTGTTGTTGTTGCTCTATCTTTATTTCTTTTCTTTTCTTTTCTTTCTTTATTTCTTTCTTTCTTTGTATTTTTAGGGAAATAGTTTTTTTTCTCTTTTCTTTTTTTTATTTCAGCATATTATGGGGGTACAAACGTTAAGGTTACATACATTGCCCTTCTATCCCCTCCCCCCTCAAGTCAGAGCTTCAAGCATGTCCATCCCCCAGACGGTGTGCATCACACTCACTATATATGTATATACCCATACCCTCCTACCCCTCCCCCTGCCCCACACCCGATAAATGTTTGTTTTTATTTTTTCTTAACATTTTGGTTACATTTTATATCTTTGCCTCTCCCTAGCAAGGGTTAGAGGTATGCCCTTCCCCTCCACAATGTTCACCACATCCCTCAGATGTGGGACTACCCCTCCAATCCCCAAATCCCTGGTGAACACCCCTTTGAGCACCATAGTGCTGATCAGTCAGTACCAATTTGATGGCGAGTATATGTGGAGCCCATTATTTCAATCTTTTGTGTCATCTCACTTTGGATAATGGGATTAAGCTCACTCCAGGATAATATAAGTGGTGCTAGCTCACTGTCATTTCTTAGAATTGAGTAATATTCCATTGTAAACATATACCAAATTTTAATAATCTACTTATGAATGACAAACCCTTGGGTTATTTCCATATCCTTGCAATAGTGAATTGTGCTGCCATAAACATTCGGGTGTAGATGTCTTTATAATAGAATGTCTTATGCTCTTTTGGGTAGATGCCTAATAATGCTATTGCTGGGTCGAATGGTATTTCTCTTTCTAGTTGTTTGAGGTATCTCCAAATTCTTTTCCACAAAGGTTGCACTAATTTGCAGTCCCACCAGCAGTGTAAGAGTGTTCCTGTCTCTCTACATCCTCACCAGCATTTGTTATTTTGGGATTTCTTGATACAGACCAATCTCACTGGGGTTAGATGATATCTCATTGTGGTTTTGATTTGCATTTCTCTAATGATTAGCGATGTTGAGCATTTTTAAATATGTTTGCTGACCATTATTCTGTCTTCTTTAGAAAAGTTTATGTTCATTACTGTTGCCCATTTCTTGATGGGGTTGTTTGATTTTTTTCTTGTTAATTCTTTTGAGCTCTAGATAGATTCTTGTTATCAGACCTTTATCGGAAGTGTAGAGAACAAATATTTTCTCCCATCCTGTAGGCTGTCTATTTGCTCTAATGATAGTTTCCTTGGCTGTGCAGAAGCTTTTTAATATGATCAGGTCCCATTTGTTTATTTTTGTTACTGTGGTGATTGCTTTGGGGGTCTTCTTCAAGAATTCTTTGCCTAGGCCAATATCTGAAAGGGTTTTCCCAACTTCTTCTTCTAGGATTCTTAGGTTTCATGCCTTAGGTTTAAATCTGTTATCCATCTTGAGTGGATTTTTTTGTGAGAGGTGAGAAGTAGGGATCCTTATTCATTCTTCTGCATGTAGCTATCCAGTTTTCCCAGCAACATTTATTGAAGAGAGATTCTTTTCCCCATTGTATATTTTTGTCTGCTTTATCAAAGATTAGGTTACTGTATGTAGATGGTTTCATCTCTGGAATCTCAGTCCTATTCCAAATATCAATGCTTCTGTTCTTGTGCTAGTCCCAGGCTGATTTAAGTATTATTGCTTTATAGTACAGCTTGAAGTCAGGAAGACTGATGCCTCCCAGTTTGTTCTTTTTTTACTTAAGTTTGCTTTGGCTATATGAGGTTTTTCTCTGGTTCCATACAAAGTGCAGAATTATTTTTTCTAGATCTGTAAAGAATGATGGTGGTACTTTGATGGGGATTGCATTAATTCTGTAGATGACTTTAGGAAATATTGACATTTTAACGATATTGATTCTACCAATCCATGAACAAGGTAAATCTTTCCATCTGCTTACATCTTCTACAATTTCCTTTTTTAGTGTTTCGTAGTTCTCCTTGTATAAGTCTTTCATATCTTTCATTAAATATATTCCTAGATATTTAATTTTCTTTGAGGCTATAGTAAAAGTATTGCATTTTTGATCTGAGTTTCAGCTTGATGCTTCTTGGCATATATGAATGTGTCTGATTTGTGTATATTGATTTTGTAACCTGAGACTTTACCGAATTCATTTATCAAGTCTAGGAGTCGCT
The DNA here is from genome assembly GCA_963574435.1 of Cheirogaleus major. Classification (NCBI taxonomy): domain Eukaryota; kingdom Metazoa; phylum Chordata; class Mammalia; order Primates; family Cheirogaleidae; genus Cheirogaleus; species Cheirogaleus major. The sequence goes on along the minus strand of CAUYPO010064252.1, from coordinate 3,641 downwards.
TGGATGAATCCATGGGGTCTTCTAGGTATAATATCATATCATCAGCAAAGAGCGAGAGTTTGATCTCATCCGCACCCACTTGGATGCCCTTAATATCCCTCTCTTGCCTAATTGCTATAGCTAGGACTTCAAGTACTATGTTGAATAGAAGAGGAGATAGTGGGCATCCTCATCTAGTTCCAGATTGAAGTGGGAATGGTTTCAGTTTTTCCTCATTGAGTATGATATTGGCCATGGGTTTGTGATAAATGGATTTGATAATTTTAAGGTATGAGCCACCTATGCCTATTTTGTTAAGAGTTTTTATCATAAAGGTGTGTTGGACTTTGTCAAATGCTTTTTCTGCATCTATTGAGAGAATCATATGGTCTTTATTCTTATTTTTATTTATGAGGTGAATTCATTTATACATTTGCATATGTTGAACCAGCCTTGCATCCCTGGAATAAAGCCCACCTGGTCATGGTGAATTATTTTTTTGATGTGCTACTGAATTCTGTGTGCTAAAATTTTGTTGAGGATTTTTGCATCTATATTCATGAGGGATATCGGCCTGTAATTTTCTTTTTTTGTTGTGTCCCTTCCTGGCTTTGGTATCAAGGTGATATTGGCTTCATAGAATGAGTTAGGAAGGATACCATCCTTCTCAATGTTGTGGAATAATTTCTGTAGTATAGATATGAGTTAATCTTTGTATGTTTGGTAAAACTCTGAAGTGTACCCATCTGGTCCGAGACTTTTCCGTTTGGGGAGGTTGTTAATTACTGTTCCAATTTCTGCACTTGAGATTGGTCTATTCAGGAATTCTGTTACCTCCTGGGTGAACTTAGGAAGGTTGTATGAATCCAGGAATTTGTTCATTTCTTCCTTCTTATTTAGTTTTGGGGCATGTAGTTTTTTATAGTAGTCAAACATAATGTCTTGTATTTCTGTGGTGTCTGTTATGACCTCTCCTTTTTCATTTCCTATTGAGTTAATTAGAGTCCTTTCCCTTTGGGTTCTTGTCAGTCTAGCAAGAGGGCTATCAATTTTGTTTATCTTTTCAAAAAATAAGCTTCTGGTATTGTTGATATTCCATAGAATTCTCTTGTTCTCTATTTCATTTAGTTCTGCTTTGATCTTAGTTATTTATTTTCTTCTACTAGGATTGGAATTGGTTTGCTCTTCTTTTTCCAATTCCTTGAGTCTATTCATTAGGCTGTCAGTATCTAATCTTTCTGTTTTTTGGATGTGAGCATTTATTGCTATTAGTTTTCCTCTTAGGTATGTTTTTGCTGTATCCCACAGGTTTTGGTAACATGGGTCTCCATTATCATTTTGTTCGAAGAATCTCTTGATTTCCCTCTGAATTTCATCCTTGACCAATAATTCTTCAATAAAAGACTGTTTACTTTCCATGACTTTGTGAAGTGTTGAGTGTTTCTATAGGAATTGAACTCTAGTTTTATACCACTATGATCAAAGAACACATATGGTATAATTTCTATTTCCTTGAATTTTTGAGATCTGATTTGTGGCCTAGTATGTGATCAGTTTTGGAGAAGGATCCCTGGGCAGCTGAGAAGAATGTAAATTCAGCTTTATTTGGGTGGAATGTTTTATAGAGATCTGTCAGACCTATTTGATCAAGAGTTTTGTTTAAGCCCATTATTTTTTTCCTTATTTTCTGTTTGGAGGATCTATCCAGTTTATTCAGTGGAGTGTTGAAGTCCCCTGCTACTATGGCAGTATTGTTTAACATGCTCTTTAGATCATACAAGGTTTACTTTATGTAATTGCGTGCTCCTGCATTGGGTGCACAAATGTTAAGAATTGTTAAATCTTCTTGTTGGATCTTCCCTTTCACCATTATAAGGTGGCAGTCTTTATCCTTTTTTACTATTGCTATTTTATTTTTTATTTATTTATTTATTTTAACTTTTTAAAAATTTCAGCATATAATGGGGATACAGATATTACGGTTACGTATATTGTCCATGTCGCCCTCCCCCCTTGAGGAAGAGCTTCAAGCATGACCATCCCCCAAATGTTGCACATCTCACTCATTATGTTTGTATATACCCATCCCCCCTCCAACCTCCCACCCGCCCGACACCCGATAAATGTTATTCCCATATGTCCACTTAGGTGTTGATCCCTTAATACCAATTGGATGGTGAGTACATGTGGTGCTTGTTTTTCCATTCTTGAGACACTTCAATTAGTAGAATGGGTTCCAGCTCTATCCAGGAAAATACAAGAGGTGCTATATCACCATTGTTTCTTAAAGCTGAATAGTACTCCATGGTATACATATACCACATTTTATTAATCCACTCATGTATTGATGGACACCTGGGTTGTTTCCACTACTTTGCAATTGTGAATTGTGCTGCTGTAAACATTCAAGTGCAGGTGTCTTTTTCATAGAGTGACTTTTGTTCTTTTGGGTAGATGCCCAGTAATGGGATTGCTGGATCAAATGGTAGATCTACATGCATCGTTTTAAGGTATCTCCGTATTGCTTTCCACAGAGGCTAAACTAGTTTGCAGTCCCACCAGCAGTGTAGGAGTGTTCCTATCTCTCTGCATCCATGCCATTTATTGTTTGGGGACTTTTTGATAAAGGCCATTCTTACTGGAGATAAGTGATATCTCATTGCAGTTTTGATTTGCATTTCCCTGATGATTAGAGATGTTGAGCATTTTTGCATATGTTTTGTTGGCTATTATTCTGTCTTCTTTTGAAAAGTTTCTGTTCATGTTCTTTGCCCACTTTTCGATAGGGTTGTTTGATTTTTCCTTGCCAATTTTCCTGAGTTCTAAATAGATTCTAGTTATCAGTCCTTTATCAGATGTGTAGCTTGCAAAAATTTTCTCCCATTCTGTGGGTTGTCTGTTTGCTCTCTTGACAGTTTCTTTGGCTGTGCAGAAGCTTTTTAATTTGCGCAGGTCCCATTTATTTATTTTTGTTGCTGCTGTGATTGCCTTTGTGGTCTTCTTCATAAATTCTTTGCCTTGGCCTATGTCTACAAGAGTATTTCCAATGTTTTCCTCTAGAATTCTAATAGTTTCACACCTAAGGTTCAAGTCTCCTACCCAGCATGAGTTGATTTTTGTGAGAGGTAAAAGGTGTGGGTCCTGTTTCAGTCTTCTACATGTGGCTATCCAGTTTTCCCAGCACCATTTATTGAATAAGGATTCTTTTCCCCAGTGTATGTTTTGTCTGCTTTGTCAAAGATTAGTTGGCTAAATGAGGATGATTTCATACCTGGGTTCTCTGTTCTGTTCCACTGGTCTATATCCTTCTTCTTGTGTCAATACCAAGCTGTTTTAATTACTATAGCCTTGAGTGTAGTTTGAAGTCTGGTAAATTGATGCCTCCTATTTTGTTTTAATTGCCTGCTATTGATTTTGCTATACGGGGTCTTCTCTGGTTCCATATGAAGCGTAAGATTATTTTTTCTATGTCTTGAAAAATGATGATGGTATTTTAATAGGGATTGCATTGACTCTTTATGTCACTTTGAGTAGTATAGACATTTTAACAATGTTGATTCTGCTGACCCATGAGCATGGTATATTCTTCCACCTGTTTACATCCTCTGCTATTTCCTTCTTCAGTGTTTCATAGTTCTCCCTGTAGAGGTCTTTTACCTCCT
>CAUYPO010064251.1:0-17399 GCA_963574435.1 Cheirogaleus major | reverse complement strand
CCCCACCCAACCCCCCATCAATACATACATCAATCCCCCACTCCACACAACCCTCCATCCATCCATCCATCCAACCAACCATACACCCAGCCATCCATCCATCCATCCACCCATCTATCCATCCATCCATTCATCCATCCCCCATACATCCCCCATCCATCCACCCATCCATCCATCCATCCACCCACCCATCCATCCATCCATCCACTCATCCACCCATCCATCCACCCACCCATCCATCTATCCATCCATCCACTCATCCACCCATCCATTCATCCATCCACCCAACCTTCCATCCATCCATTCATCCATCCATCCATCCACCCACCCATCCATCCATCCACTCATCTACCCATCCATTCATCCATCCATCCACTCATCCACCCATCGATTCATCCATCCACCCAACCACCCATCCATCCATCCATCTATCTATCCATCCATCCATTCATCTATCTATCTACTCATCCATCCATCCACTCATCCATCCATCTATCCATCCATTTACCCACCCCCACACCCCCAGCACCTTTAGGATGCCTGCATTGGGCACCTCTTATCTGCCAGGACCTCTGGTGGGCAGCCAGCTGGGATGCAACAGTGACCATGACAGATCTGCTGTTGTGGAGTTAACAGTCAAGTGATATTAATCAGCAAATCGCCACTAAATGTATGACAGCTGTGAAAAGTCGAGTGCTGGAGCTTAGAGATCCCAGGAAATCCAGGAGAGTTTCTTTGTGGGAATGACACAGGGGCTGTAGTAATCAAAGGATGGGCCCCAGGTGAAGAAGGGAGAGTTCTGGGCAGAGGAGACAGCATGTGCAAAGGCCCTGTGGTGTGTGGCGCCCAGCATACTCAGGGAGCAGAAATGGCCCAGTGTGGTCAGGTGAGATCAGAGCAGAGAGGGGGTGACACTCCGTGTCAGGGAGAGCTGGCAGAGCCACAGGGGTGATGTGTGTGCATTCACAGTGAGATGAGATTACACTGCTGGGGACAGGACAGGAATGGGGAGGGCTGAGGGGAGGCCCTGGGCCAGGGGAGTGTGGAGAAGTGTCAGATTCCAGAAATTCTGGGCCAGAGAGGTGTCTCAATACACCTCATTCATTCACGAATTCACAGCTCTGGGTCCTCCAAAGCCCAGGCTCCCCCCCATACTCTGGCCTGTTTGGAGCCCCTGTTTACCTGGCACTCTGCCGGGACGTGGGCTAAGACCTGCATGAACACAGGGTGCTCAGATTCTCTCTGTGTTATAGGTGAGGAAACAGAGGCTCAAAGAGAGGAAGTAATTTGCCCAAGACCACACCACCGGGAGGTGGCAGAGCTGCAACCCGAGCCCGTTGTCCCCTTTAAAGCCCTTTTTGCTTTAAACCACCTCCCTGTACTTCCTGCAAGCCTGTTACCTGGGGCTGCCCAGGATCCAGGCCTAGCTCCCAGGAGGCCCCCCTCCCGCTGAGCCCCCACCTGAGGCGGGCTGAGGATGAGGCCACTCAGCATGAAGCGCAAGACTCAGGCTGGTAGGGGCTCTAGTCCATACCACCGGCCCCGCCTGTTTGAGCCTCCCCAGTCTCTGATTCCAGGAAGGCTGCAGTTCAGGGTATGGGGTAGTCTTGGGGAGCTGCCGCCAGGGCTGCTGCAGAGGGAGGCAGAAGAGCCAACCTGTTGGAAGGACAGGCCTCCCTGTCCCCGCCCCATCCAGGATGGCGACTATCCTCCTGGCCTCAGTTTCCCCAGCCCCCGAATGGGCTAGGGCTGGCTGAGCTAGGCTGTGGGGCTCAGGGCTCTGGCTCTGGGGTTCACTTCGAAGCTCTCAGGTGCCTCCCCCAGCTGAGACCTTCCCCTTACCAACACTTACCTCACCGGTTGCAGGGCCGGCTGCAGGTGCTTTTGCAGACAGGAACCTGTTGTGTCCTCACGCAGATGCTGGGATGCAGGGACTGTCTCTGTGCCTGGACCGATGAGGAGCTGGAGGCACAGAGAGACCTGGGTGTTTGCCTGCAGTCACATGGCAGGGACTGCTGGCTCAGGGTTCCAGCCCCACTGAGTAGCTCCAGAGGAGCGTCCGACTGCTCAGCACGAACACTGCACGCACACCCGGGGCCTTCTCCCCACCCCACCTGGGTGCAAGGGCCTGTGCCCAGCTGGGCAGGGGTGGTGGGGACTGGACCTCAACACCCAGGCTGGGCCGCTCATCAGAACTGGCACAGCCCCTCCACAGCCAGAGCCGTTCTTCCATCCCTGCGCCTCCCCGTCCCTGGCTGCGCAGTGGTGAAAGGTAGCTCAGCGGCCCGAGCCTCTCCCTCACCTCAGGCCTCGTGCCGCTTGCTGCAGGAAAGAGCACTGTTCTAGGAGTCACCGTTCCTGTTGTGGTGCTCTCTGTCTGTCTGGCAAAGGTTTATTGGAGCTCCCAACTTGCCCGACTCGGGCCTCGGGAACACCGCAGGGACAAGACCTCCACGACCCTTCCTCTCCAAGGCTCGAGGCCCAGCAAGGGCAGGGGACACCAGCATTTGTCACACAGCTGAGGGTGGGGCTCAGGCCTGCCCAGGTGCCCTGGGGCAGCGAACAGTGGGTTCCTCGGTCCGCCTCCCCTGTGGGACTGTGGGGCTGCACTGCAGTCGCCCGGCACAAAGCGGGGGCTATGAGTTTGCTCAGGGGACAGAGCTGAGACGGCTCCTGGGAGAGTCACAGCTGCTCTAAGCCATGCTCCCCCTCTGGCCCATAGGACCCCCCACTCCAAGGCTGGCCTGGCTCCCCCACGCCTGCCTGCACCCCTCCTCTACAGCAGCGCCAGGACTCACTCGTCCCAGCCCCCCATCTCAGCGTCTTGGGGATGTTTCCGGAACGTGGGAGGCTCCTGGACAATCGATAATTTAATAAAGCGCCAGGCGTCTGCCGGCCCTGGGTTGGTCCTGGTGACATGTCATCTTGCTGGCTCCTCACAAGCCGAGGACTGCTCGGCCTTGAGTTCCAGGAGAGAGGACAGGCTAGAGGGAGGGCGACATCCAGGATGCAGTGAGGGCTGGGCCTCCCGCAGCTGGCAGGAGCAGGGCTCCAGCTCCGGAGGGACCCTGTGGTCTCAGGAGCTGCGGGGGGCCTGGGCCTGGGCCTGGGGTGGTGTGCCTCTCCCTTGCTCCCTACCCCCTCACGTGTCTTGTTGTATTTCTGTCCTGGGAGCCCCATGACTACAGTTGTGTGATGTCCCTGTGTCCCTGTGTCCTCTGTGGGCATCGCCAGGGCGGGGTTGCATCCCTCCCTCTCTCTCTGGGGGCCTCAGCGCCCAGGTCACTGTCCAGCGCCCGGTGGACGCTCAGTGAATGTGGTCCCTGGAAGGAAGGAGCAGCCCCTCGCAGCTTCCTGGGGACTCTGCGGGAGAGGACGTCCACTGCGCGCGCCTGAGCTGTGTGGCCCTCATCTTCCTGAGCCACAGATGGGGTGTCATCGGGCCCTGTCTGCCTGCCCGGTCGGGTTGTAGAGCCAGAGACGCGCAGGGAGGAACCTGGGCGATAAACCCAGCTGCGCTTACTATCGCCGCGACTGTTTATTCTGCTTCGTGGGTTGGGAACGCGGCCTCCGAGAAGTGGCCGGCAGCAAGGGGGCTGCGGCCCTGCTCCCGTGCGCCGGGCAGGGGTCGGTGGGGGCCCGCGCCAGGCCTGGCCCGCACCCCCGACGCCGCTCCGCCCGTGACCCGCCGCCCGGCCCGCGAGGTCCCTCCCGGCGACGCCCTGCCGGGACCCGGGGGCGGAGCGCGCGGCAGTACTAGGAGGAATACGGCGGCGGCGGCGGCGGCGGCGCTGGGCGGCTTCCCGCGGCCGCGGGTGAATGAGTCCGACTGCGCTGCCGCCGCCCGCGTCGGAGCCGGCCGCCCCGCGCCCGGACCCCTGCGCCCGCGGGAGCGCCCGCAGCCTTGGGCCGTCGCCGCGGCGGGTGAGTCCGGAGACCCGCCCCATTCGCGGGGGCTGCGGGGACCCCACCCCCACCCGTGGGGGGATTGGGGGGTCAGCTCGCCAGCTGCCAGCCCCCAGACTCGATGCCCCTCCCTTCCCCACCTGAATGCCTGGTCCCCGGGTCCAGGGAAAGCCACAGGTGGGTGGGAGCTTGGGGGGCGGAGCTGGGAAGCCCTGGGGGCCCACCCACAACCCCGGGTGTCCTCCCTTGGGACTGAGCTGGGGAACCCATTGGGAAGCGAGATCCTCAAAACGGGACTGGGGGACGGGACAGGTGCTTCCTCCCCGCGGAGCTCCCCTAGGAGTGAGAGCACCGGTACCCCTGCCTCCCTGGCTGGGCGCTCAGAAGTTAAGTGCCATCTCTCCAGGAAGGGGACTAGTAAACCTGCCCCGCCCCTGTCCTGGGCCCAGCTGAGCCCCTGCTGGCCAGGGTGCTGGCCAGGGCTTCCCTCACCCGGCAGCCAGGCCCCAGGGCCCCTGACCCCCCGCTTCTCTTCCCAGACGCTGCAGCCCTTCCTGGCCTCTTGCCTGCCGCCCCCATGAGAAAAACCAACATGTGGTTCTTGGAGCGGCTTCGGGGGACTGGGGAAAACGGTGCTGCCCGGGGTGTGGGGGGCGAGTCGGGGGACAAGGCCTCCAAAGGGCCCCTGTACAGCAATGTGCTGACACCCGACAAGATCCCCGACTTTTTCATCCCCCCCAAGCTGCCCTCGGGCCCCACAGAGGCTGAGGGACAGGCCACGCTGGGCCCGTCCACGTCAGAACAGAACCTGGCCTCGGCCGCGCCCTGCCGTGCCCCCCGGAGCCCCCGGCTGCCGGCCAAGCTGGCAGCCGAGAGCAAGAACCTGCTGAAGGCAGCCACCCGGCATGTGATCCAGATTGAGAGCGCGGAGGACTGGCCGTCCGAGGAGGCCACCAACGCTGACCCCCAGGCCCAGGGCGCCATGTCTCTGCCCTCGGTGCCCAAGGCCCAGACGTCCTATGGCTTTGCCACGCTGGCCGAGAGCCCCCACACGCGTCGCAAGGAGTCTCTGTTCCACAGTGAGCACGGTGCCCTGGCCCAGGTGGGCTCCCCAGGCACCGGGCGCCGTCGGGCCAAGGCCAACGGGGCTGATGGGGGGTCCAGGGAGGCTGGCGGGGCTCTCATGAGCCCCAGCCGCTACTTCAGTGGGGGGGAGAGTGACACCGGGTCCTCGGCCGAGTCCTCCCCCTTCGGGTCCCCTCTGCTCTCCCGCTCGGTGTCTCTGCTCAAGGGCTTTGCCCAGGACAGCCAGGCCAAAGTGAGCCAGCTCAAGCACTCGGTGGGCCGCCACGGCTCCCTGTCGGCCGACGACAGCACGCCGGACACCAGCCCCGGGATCCGGCGCCGCCTGACCCGCCGGGCCACCCCGGAGCCAGGCCCCGAGTCTGGCCAGGTGCCTCGCGGGGAGCACACCGTTCGCATGGGCCCGAGGGGCAGCGTGCGGCTGCTGGCAGAGTACGAGGCGGCCCAGGCCCGCCTGCGGGTTCGCCTGCTGGCCGCCGAGGGCCTGTACGACCGCATGTGCGATGCCCGCAGCATCAACTGCTGCGTGGGCCTGTGCCTGGTGCCCGGCAAGCTGCAGAAGCAGCGCAGCACCATCATCAAGAACAGCCGCAACCCCGTCTTCAACGAGGACTTCTTCTTCGACGGCCTGGGGCCGGCCAGTGTCCGGAAGCTGGCCCTCAGGATCAAGGTGGTCAACAAAGGCAGCAGCCTCAAACGGGACACGCTGCTCGGGGAGGAGGAGCTGCCTCTGACCTCCCTGCTGCCGTTCCTGTAGGGCCGCCCGCCCCGGGGACGGTCCCCCACCTCCACGGCCCGCCCGTCCTGGGTCCTCGGCTGGGGTGGGGAGGTGGGTCCAAACTCAGGCTGGGCTCTGCCCTGATGCTGCAGCTGACATGGGGCTTTCCTGGGTCACTGGAATATTCATTTTCACGAATTAATTTTTTCAGAGGAGGAGGAAGAGGAGAGGGGTTTCTGGGGAAGAGGAAGGGCCGCTTCCCAGGGCTAAACACCCTCCTTTGTCCCTCGACACCATCTCGCCCCTTGACTCAGAGTTCTGGAAAGAGGTTCTCAGGGGCTGGAGAGGCCGCAGGTCGTGGAGCTGAGCTGGAGCTTCCTTCCCTTCTTTGCCAAATGTCCTCCCCACAGCCTTGCTGCCGCTGTTCCAGCCAGGTGTCCGGGGAGAGCACGTCCGTAGGGCTGCGGGAGGCGCCCCCACCCCGGGGCCATGCTGAGAGGGGTCAGAGAAGGGTCATTGCCCATCTCGGAGGGCAATGAACCTGCCCAGACAAAGGAGGAGAAGGAGGGAGCAGAGTCTGGGAAGAGAAGACGAGAGCGACTTGCTCTGGCCGGCTGGGGAGCCCGGCAGCTCTCGTGTCGCTGTTTTTCTCCAGTGCCGTGTCTGCCTGATTTCATGTGCAGGCCTGCCTGGCCCCTCTCCCTGCCTCGTCTGGAGCCACCCCGACTGAGGGTCTTGCTCAGAGGTGTCCAGAGAGCAGCCCAGACTCCCCATCCGTCTGTCCCTCCTGGGGCTGCCACGAGGGGCCTCCCCGTCCGTCTTGCTGCCCGGCACCCTTGGTGGCTGGGAGTGCCACGGTGACGGACACCGAGTGTGTAACTAGGTTTGGGTGCTGGCAGGTGGGGTCATGAAAGGACGGCTGGGGGGACCCTGCTTGTGGCTTTTCATGCTGCTGGGTGTGTGCGTGGGCTTAATTGTGTTGGTTATGTGGGTCCCTGAATGATTTTTGTGGGGTTTTTCCAGCTCAGAATGAATCAGAAATGGTATAATTCAAAGCAGGGGCTCGGCCAGGCCAGACCCTGTGCCTTTCCTGGGCTGCTGGCCTGGCTTGATGCCTGACGTCCTGTGGTGTCCCTCCTGTCACCCCCGTTCCTCCTGAGTAGATTTCTGCCTCCCACCGGGTCGGGTGAAGGAGCTGATCCCGCAGGACTGGAGGAAGCTGTTCCCGCTGCACGCCTGGCGAGAAGCGACTGCACCCCCTGGAGATTTAGAAGGAGGGGTCCTCGGATCTGGGGCCCCCTCTGTGCCTGGCACCATGAGGCTCCTTCTTTTCTCTGACCCTGGGAGCGACCAGGGCTTTGGCGCGTCAGGCTGGGGGAGGCGGGAACAGAGGGGCACCTGCTTCCTTGCATGGAGTTAGAGCTCCGCACCACCTCCCCGGCTCTCCTAGGGGGATCCCGCATTTCACATACCCCCGCACTGTTTGATATCTTTGTGTTTGACGTTGACTGTGGATAAATCTTTAAGACACCCCCCCACATGTTTGTTTATAAATGCTGTTTTTAGTGCAATAAAGGTGTTTCGGGAACGCGGGGGTGGAGGTCTGCTTGCCTGGCTGTTTAATAACAAGAGGAGTTTGCCGTGAATTCTGGGGAGGACGGTGGGGAGCCTTCAAGGTCGGCAAAGTCTTTTCTCACCCCTTAGTCCCTCTTGCTTGGGATGGAGGTGGGGTGGCAGGCAAGACCCCAGGCCCTGTTACGAGCATGGCTCCCATGGATTCACAGGTCTGGCTGCAGGGTGCTGTGCTCACCTCCTTCATGAACTTCCACAGCCAGGACCTGTCTCCCCATGGGCCCCCAGGACAGGGCCTGTCTCCCTGCTGTGACCCAGGCTGGGCTGTTTTCTCTGCCCGTGTCCCCATGGGGCCCAGACTGTCAGGGCTCCAGGAACCTTTGTGCAGAGTTGGGGTCTGAGCAGCCCCCCGCCCGCTGACAGCCCTCCAGATGAGCCGCGCTAACGAGGCCTGGTCGGGTCCCAGGATGTGTTGCCAAGGCAACCGGGCGCCTTCTCGCCTCTCCCCACCAGCCACTCATCACTGGGCTGCCTGTGTGCGCCCGCATGTGTGCTCGAGTGTGTGTCTGTGTGCATGCGTGTGCCAGAGAGGTGCGCACATGCAGCCACGTGCCTCTGCGTGTTTGCAGTGTGTGCATGCATGTTAGTGTGATTATGCGTTTGCGAGTGTGTAACAGCGCACGTGTAACCATGTGAGTGCCTGCGTGCACACGAGTGTAGCCGTGTGTGTTACCAGGTTTGTGCACGTATGTGTATTTGCATGTTCATGTGGATGAGCATACGTGTGTGTACCCGTGTAACTGTGAGCTATGCATGCATATGTAACTGTGCACGTGATTGCGTGTGCCTGTGTGTCCCATGTGTGTGCCTGTGTCTGGCTGTGGCTGCCCAGAGTCCTCCCAATGCCGAAAGGCCCCATTCCCTCCTCCCTCCACCCTCCAAGCCCATCCTAGTCTGGGAACGCCTCGCCCTCAGTGTCTCACTGCGCCCACCGCCCCTTCTTCAGGGCAGCCCCACCCGGACGAAGCCAGACACCCATACGTTCCTTGCTGTTGTCACATGCTGCCGCTGCTGTCGGTCCCGCGGCATCCCGGTGCCACAGAGTGCTCGGCCCGAGCAGGTCTTGTGCAGTGAAGAGGACTCGGGCACGTGGCAGCATTCTCTCCTCCCAGCCTGGCTGCCCTCCGGAGCCTTCCCGCCCTCAGGAGGCCATGGCATCCAGGGTCACCACAGGCAGGGGCACCTACAGTGCACATGACAAAACCATGCCCCCTTTTTCAGAATGGAGCCAGCGTAGGAACAGCAGAGCCACGGGATGAGGAGTCAGATGCCTGGTGACGTTGTGGGCGCCTGGATCCAGATGCGCCTGAAGTCCATAACAACTCACCAGTTGGGGGTGGGCAAAAAAGTCCCTTTTTGCTCAAGCCAGTTTGATTTTTAAAAATATATATATATAGGCAGCCAAAGGACACTGGTGCCGTGAGTCTCTAGCCTGAGGGAGGAGGACTAGGTGTGACCCAGGGTGCCCCAGTCTGAGGGAGGAGGAGTGCCTCTGCCCAGGGTGCCCCGGTTTATTGTGGGAAAGACAAACAGAGAAGGGAGGCCCTGAGGCCTGGGCTTGTCCATCCCACAGAGCCGGAAAGGTGGCCAGAGAGGGGCAGTGAGCCCACCATCAGGAGTTAACCAAGGAGAGCCATAAGGCTCCTGCAATAAGCCCGAGGAAGGGAAGGGAGGGGTGTTGGGTAGCAAGGGTGTCCCAGGGGTGAAGGGAAGGGGTCCCGGAGCCCAACCCTGACCCTGGGCCTCCATCTTACTTTGCCACAGCCTCAGCCTTCCTGCCTGTCCAAACCTGGGCCCTGGATTCACCTGCTTCCTTGCTCTGAAACCTTCCATGGCTCCCTATGGCCCCCACACTGCAGCCCACCCACCCTTCCCGGGACCCCCACCTTTGCTTGTGCGGTGCCTGCCTCCCGGCAGCTTCATTCTTGGGCCTTTGAAACCCTAACTGCCACACGAAGGGACCACTGGAGGGTGGGATCCAAGCCTGATTTTGCACTTGGCCGTGTAGCTTCTCTCCCCTGGGTCTCAGGCTCCTTCCATGCTGAGGCTGGAGGCTGGTTCGAGGTAGAGCTGGACACGCAGGCTCAGACAGACACAACACGAGGGAGGGCAGCAATCGGGAGGGGCTCCCCAGCCCCACCCCACCCGCCCTCACCTACACCCCCGTCTTTCCAGCTAGAGCAAGGTCCTCTCTGAACCACCCCCTAATGTGGGATTCAATTAAGCTTTTGTTTTCTTCTCAGGTCCCCTTTGTGGAGGAAGGAGAAGAAAAATGACTTCAATAAAAGGAGCAGGAAGGAGCAGAGAGGCTTATGCCTCGTCCCCAGAGGGTCCCGATCCCTCCCCTCCCCACTCAGGCGAGCGCCTGGGGCTCCCCAGCTCCCGGGCCAAAGCTCACGGTACTCTATGACACGGGTGCTGCCAGCTGTCCCCAAGGGCTACGTGTGACACTGCACACACAGCTTGGGGCCTGTTTGTTAGGCCTGTACGGGGTGGGCATGTAGGACAACGCACTGAATCCTCACCAAGGCACTGCGGAGCCCCATTCTCAGCTGGGGAAAGTGAGGCACAGGGGGGCAAATGGCCCTGTCTTGAGTCACAGGACTGCCTGTGGCTCCACGTGTGGGTGGAGCTGTACTCTGCCAGCCCTGGGTGCGAATCCTTCCCTGTGACTCAGTTTCCTCTCTGGCACCCTGAATCCTCCGGCCTGCTAGTGGGGCCTGGCTGGACGGCTGCGAGCATGGAGGGCTCTCCCCGGCACAGACAGGGGTCTGACCGGGCCCTGGCTCCCGGCAAGACCACTGTGTGACTTGGGGCAGCCACCCTGACTGAGACAGCCCCGCGGCAATCAGTCGCCAATCATGTCTGGGTGAGGGAGGCCCAGCAGCGCTCTGGACACAGGAGCTGGCCTGAGCCTCCCGGCTGCCAGCCTCCCTGTGAGTCGTGCACTTTGGGTCCCAGCCGTCCCAGCAGTCCCGGCAGGCCCGGCAGGCGATCAGAGAAGAGGGTGGTCTCGGGACCCCTGCGTGTGCTGTGGGCGTCGGAGTGGGGGCCCTTTGTGTGCACTGTGCCCTCTGCTCCTTTCAGCCTGGTTCGCCCCAGGCCACCAGGCTGCAGAGCCCCTCCCCCACTGGGGGGTGCCCGCAGTGACACATGACACCCCCCAGGCTCCCCTCTCTCTCTCGCCTCCGTCACCCCAAAGCCCCCGGATAAGGCCACCCTTTGCCTGTGGCCCAGCCCCTGAAGCCTGCTTGTCCCACATTCCTCCTGCCTGGCTCCCAGCCGAGCCCCGGAGAGCCCCCTCCTCACCGCTCAAATCAGGGAGACAACTGGCTCCTCACACTGCCCACCAAGGACCCTGGGCGGGCTCCCCCAGCCTCAGTTTCCCCGTGTGTAAGATGAGGTGCTAAGTGTGCACTCTCCTCTGGGCTTTGGGTGATGGCAAAATAGAATTTCCAAAACATTCACAGCATCCAGCCACCACACGGCACAGGTTTATCTGAGCGTTTACCGAGGACCAGGCAGCAGGACCAGGCTGGAGCCTGGCGGTCGTGGAGAAGAGGAAAGCTGTGTGCAGGTGAGCAAGAGCAGCCACCGCGGCCTGGGGACGGAGTCCTTCCCGTCACCTTCCGTCACCTTCTGCCCCTCGGAGCTGGGGCAAGAGGAAGAGGAGGTCCACAAAGCGCCTCCCGGGACAGTTCTCTTCTGGGTCATTCTGCCCTCAGGGGACCCTGGGTGAACTCTGGGGACATCTGTGGTTGTCATAACTGGGCTTGGGGGTGCTCTTGGCGTGGGATGGGTGGAGGCTGGGGGTGCAGAGCCCAGGATGGCGCACCGGAGCATGATCTGGCCCCAGTGTCCACAGTGCCCAGGCACAGGGATCACAGTCTGTGATACTGACAGGGCGAGCAATGAGGTCTGGCGCAGAGGCTCACTCCTCCCAGCACTCTGGGAGGCTGAGGCGGGAGGATCGCTTGAGGCCAGAAATTCGAGACCAGGCTGAGCAAGAGTGAGACCCCATCTCTACTAAAAATAGCAAAATTAGCTGGGTGTGGTGGTGCACGCCTGTAGTCCCAGCTACTAAGGAGGCTAAGGCAGGAGGATCACTTGAGCCCAGGGGTTGGAGGCTGCTGTGAGCTATGACGACACCACTGCACTCCAGCCTGGGTGACAGAGCAAGACCCTGTCTCAAGAGAGGGCATGCAATGCAATGATATTTTTGCTCCTTTCCAAGTTTTACATAATTTTTCTTAACCTGAGGATGAAACGAGGTTAGGAATGTAAAGTACACAGCAAGGCTGTTGTACACAGTAAGCGCCCAACACACATTGGCTGCTCCTCTTTCATGTAGCAATTATGTTCTGAGCCTCGAGCTAGAAGTCAATTCTGAGGCCGCAGAGGTGTCCCTGGGGTGACAGTCCTCATCCCTTTCTCTCTGGAGCCCGGATCTCTGCAGAGAGAGGTGTACCTCGGACGAGGTGGCCGTGAGCCTGGTCCCTCCAGCAGGAGGGCGGGGCGGCGCTGTGATACCTCCAAGACCAGGTCATGAAAGGAAATGGGCCCGGAGAGGCAGGTACCACTGGCAGCCTTGCCGTCTTCCGGTGGACGCCCAGACCTCGTGGAGCAGGGACGGCCATCCTGTGCCCACGTTCCCGACTAATCAAACCCACAGCACAGGAGACGGCTGTTCTCATAAATAGCGTCGGGGCTTCCTAGTCTGAGTCCTGGAAGCTCTGCCCTTGGAGAGCCCCTGGGAGAGGCAGAGGACAGGAGGGGACTGCGGCTGTGTCCAGCGAGAGAGGTGGGTGCCTGGCGCCAGGTGGGCAGAGGCGAGAGAGATGCATTTGGAAGAGACTGGGGCTGTAGACCCTCTGGGTTGTGCTGGGATTGGGTGTGTGGGATGAGGGGTGGGGGACCTGCTGGCTCCCCTCTCTCAGCCCCACCCCGTCTCCTGCAAACCTAGAAGTCTCTGCCTTCCAGACCCTTCCCAGCAAAGAGAAGGTCGAAAAGCAGCATGCAGCAACATGAGCAACCTCCACTTAGCGTGGAGGGAGGAAGCTGACACGAAAGAACACGCTTTTGTTCTTGTGCACACAGCCCCATTCATGAGACTTTCAAGAACAGGCGACACTAATTGACAACAGCGGAAGTCAGGACGGCAGCCACCCGGGAGAAGGACCAGCGGAGCCCCTGGGTCTTCATGGCCGACACTGTCATCTGGGTGGAGGTTGCTGTGGCAAGTTTATTTACAAATGTTCATTGAACTCATGAGGGTCAAGTACCCAGAATACACGAAACATTCTTACAGCTCAGCAACAAAATGACAAACAACCCAATTAAAAAAACGAGCAAAAGGCTTTTCTCCAAAGAAGACACACAAATGGCCCAGAAGCACATGAGAACCTGCTCCACATCACTGCTCATTAGGGAAATGCAGGTCGGAACTACAGCGAGATGCCACTTTGCACCCACGGGGGTGGCTGCCACAGAGCATGGGAAACAGCAAGCGTGGGGAAGCTGGGGCTGTGGCAGGTGCAGCCGCTGTGGAAAGCAGTCCACCGGCTCGCAGGATGCCAAACACAGGCCGGGCACGGTGGCTCACGCCTGTAATCCCAGCACTCTGGGAGGCTGAGCTGGAGGATCACTTGAGGCTAGGAGTTCGAGATCAGCCTAAGCAAGAGCAAGACCCTGTCTCTACTAAAAATAGAAAATCTAGCAGGGTGTGGTGGCACCTCTAGTCCCAGCTACTCGGGAGGCTGAGGCAGGAGAGTCACTTGAATCCGGGAGTTGGAGGCTGCAGTGAGTTGTGATGACAACGCTGCACTCCAGCTGGGGCGACAGATTAAGACCCTGTCTCAAAAAAAAAAAAAAAAAAAAAAAAGGTTAAACATGGTATTGCCATATGACCCAGCAATTCTAAACCTAGGTGTACTCAAGAGAGTTGAACACTTTATTCAAACACTTGTGTATTAATATTCACAACAGGACTGTTCATAATAGCCAAAAGGTGGAAACAGCCCAAATGTTCATCGATGGATAACTAAATAAACCACAATGTGGTTTATTGGTGGAATATCACTCAGCCATGAAAAGGGACGAGGCTCTGACACAGGCCACAGTGTGGAGGGACCTTGAGGACATCGTGCTCAGTGAGAGACGCCAGACACAGAAGGACACACAGTGTGTGAGCCCATTTATATGAAATGTCCAGAGCAGGCAGATCCACAGAGGAACTTGGTCGCCAGGGGCTGGGGAGGGGATGGGAGTGGCTGCCGATGGGGACAGGGTTTTCTTTTGGGTTAATAAGAATGTTTTGGGACTAGAGAGAAGTGGTGGTTGTAAATACTGTGAAGGCATTAAATGACACTGATTTGATAATTTAAAACAGTTACTATTACTTTATGTAACTTATGCAATGAAAAAGGTCACAGATCTCCATACACTTAATGATTTGTGAACTGTATGTATAAAAATTATACTTCAAATAAAAATATGAAAAAAGTGTCCCAGAACCCACAAATTTCTCATCCCCTCAGCAGCCTCCACCTGGGTGGGACCATTCACGATTCCCGTCACCCTTCCCACCATCCTCCCACCATCCTCATCACCCACCCCATCATCTGTCTCTGGACCAGCCCTGGACCCCCCCCCGCATCTCCTGGTGCTGCACCCACCAGAGGGTGCCTGTCAGCTACAAGTCAGGCGAAATCCTGCTCTGCCTACAGCCCTCCATGGCTCCCACTTCCCTCTCGGTAAAAACTCATGTCGCCCCATCCCCACAAGGCCCTGCCACCTCCCTCCCTGCCTTGTCACCTCCCTGCCCTCCGTTCCTCACGCTGCCCCAGCCCCGTGAGCCTCCTGCCGTTCCCTCTGCGCACCAAGTGGGGGGATCTCAGGACCTTTGCAGGTCCCCAAGCCGGACACCCTCAGGGCCTCCATCCAAAGTGCCTTCCTCTCCCTGCCCACCCCCCAATGCCTCCCGCTGTCTTCCCAGGCCGGGAGCAGCTCGGCACACGGTTGCCATTCAACAAGTTCCTGCTGAATGAATGACTCAGTGACTGATGATCCGGAGGCTAAGATGCTGCGTTTTTCTGAGAAGCCAGCAAGGTGGGGGCAGGGCAGGCCTCCCACCGTCAGAGGCGATGGCAGACCCGCCCTGGGCCCTCACACCCACTCACACTCCGGCTCCCTCCCTCCGACAGGAAGGGCTATTTTTAACTGCGTCATCCTCCGCCTCAAGCCTTTTAATTGTGCAGTAATAAGGGCAGGCCGAGGGTGAGCAAACCTGCAATTACGCGGCACGTGCAACAGGCCCCTTGGCGCCCCATGCGCCACCACACACACGCCCACCGCACCCACGCCCTGCCACCAGGGAGGCCCCCAAGGAGCGGGTGGGTGGCCGACACAAGCCCAGAGCGAGCTGCCCTGGGGCCGCTGCGTGGGGCCACCCAAGGCCCGGTGCAGGGCGTCCTGCAGAGCCACAGGCCCACGCACGCGCGGGGTCTGTGCCAGCCTCCTCGCCGCCCCACTCACGCACCTGTCGCAGGGCCTCCCGGCTGTCCCTCCAGGCCTTCCCTGTCCCCATCACCTTACAGCCGCTGCCCCCACAAAGCCCTTCCTGGGAAGCCTCTCTGATTTAACTCTGCCCCCAACCGTCTCCCATCTCGTCCCCACTGTGTTCTCCCTTTAAACACATGCTGTGACCCTCTCATCTTCCCCACGGAGACCTCGGCTCCCGGAGGGCAGGGATTTTCCTCCATTTTGTTCACAGCTGGGTCCCCAGGGTGTGGCACACAGTCGGTGCTCAGCGTCTGCACGAGTGCCGTGCACGACCGCCGTGCCGTGCACCACCGCCGTGCCTCCCACGGCCACCTCCTCCAGCAGCTTTGGACCCTCCCCCGGGGGCTGAGCGGGAACAGCACCTTCTCCCTGCCCAGACACCTCCGTGGGAGTCTCCAAATGACCACAGCCCAGGGCTCCGAAAGCAGAATCGTGTGGCAGGCTCCCTCCGGAGGTTGAGGAAGACTGTTCTGCGCCCTTTTCCCGGCCTCTGGTGGTTGCCTGCGACCCTCTGCGTTCCCTGGCTTGTGGCCACGTCGTCACTCACGACATCACTCCTCGGTCTGAACACGGCCGTCTCTCCTGCGTCTGTCTCTGCTCTTCTTATGAGGACACCAGTCACTGCGTTGGGGCCATCCTGCTCCAGTGTGACCTCGTCTTCACTAATCACCTGTGTAATCACCGGCTCCCAAGTAAGTTCCCAGGCACAGGCACCAGGAGCCGGGGCTTAAACCTGCTTGGGGGTGACACGATTCCCCCTGCTATACCCTCCGTGTCCAGCTGCCCCTGGGCACTGGTCACATTGAATTCTGGGCTGTCTAGACCTGCAGAGTTGAGGTCTCTGCAGGGCCGGGCGGGGGTGGGGGTAGGGCTGGCCCAGGACAAGGACTGTGCTTTGGAGCTTGTTGTCACTCAGCCTTTAGTATTGACACAATTTCCACCTCACTGAAAAATTGCAAGGTCAGTACCAGGAGCTCCCAGAGATGCACCAATGGGCTGGACTTTGCCCCTTGTGTTCTGTCCTATTAGGTGTCTGTATCTAACTCTACATCTGTAGCTGTCTGTGGCCCATACCCTGCACGTGTGTTTATGTTTATGTGCATTTTCTGAACCACTTAAGGCCACACTGGATGTGTGATGCCCATTCACCACTGAACACATCACCGTACGTTTTCTAAAATCGGGATTCTCTTTTATAACCCCGGTGCAGTTATCAAGACTGGGAGATTTCACATTCATGCTCACCGAATTCACCGTCTGTATTCAAATCTCACCGGCTGCTCCGATGTGTCCGATGTGGCAAAGGCGCTGGTACCCGAGCAGGTGCCGTGGCAACAGATGCCGGCGGCCAGAGTGGCAGGGCCGGGTGCCAGCCCAAGGTAAGGGGACCTGGGGGAGGGGTGAGGGTGCCAGGAGCCTCCACCAGGCTTGGGGACAGTGCAGCCCTGAGGACCCCACAGGGTGCAGTTCCTTGGGGATGCTGAGCTCGCTGGGCCTCGGCAAAGGGTGGGGAGGATTCTGCGTCCCTGTCAGGGCTCAGAGGGAGCAGTGTGGCCCTGGCTCGCCCTGCCCAGGTGGTCTCTCTGCTGGGATCCCAGGGTCTGGGTGTCCCCCCGGAGCCAGGAGACCCCCCATGGGTGCTGGGGATCATCCCAGCCTCTCCTCCAAGAGCCTGGGGCTGTTCCCAAGAGGCCGGCTCTTTAGGCTGAAAACAGACCCCCCAGCTCAGAAGCCGTCTCTGTGAGCACCCGGGGTGCACGTCTCATGAAGACTGCCTTTCCCAGCCCCCCTTGCCAAAGGAGGGCTCTCGCACATTGCGCCACTTCCGGGCTGCGCCTTCAAAAGTGAGAAGGTGCAAGACCTGGACTCTGCCACACTCCTGCCCACAGTTGGACAGCAAGCGCGTCCTGGCGTGTCCACGGAACATCCCCCAGCAATGAGAGTGACCGTGGATGAATCCCGCAAGCACATTTTGAGCTTAAGGCAGACAGAAAAGAATATAAATATCAAAAAAATTCTGGCCAGGTGTGGTGGCTCGAGCCTGTAATCCCAGCACTCTGGGAGGCCGAGGCGGGAGGATTGCTTGAGCTCAGGAGCTCGAGACCAGTCTGAGCAAGAGCAAGACCCCGTCTCTACTAAAAATAGAAACAAATTAATTGGCCAACTAAAAATATATAGAAAAAATTAGCCGGGCATGGTGGTGCATGCCTGTAGTCCCAGCTACTCGGGAGGCTGAGGCAGGAGGATCAGTTGAGCCCAGGAGTTTGAGGTTGCTGTGAGCTAGGCTGACGCCACAGCACTCTAGCCTGGGCAACAGAGTGAGACTCTGTCTCAGGAAAAAAAAAAAAAATTCCATTTATATAAAGTTCAAAACCAGGCAAAACTAATCTATGCTGTCAGCAGCCAGGACAGTGGCTGCTCTCGTGGGGGGTGGGGCTGGAAGGGCAGGGAGGGGAGGGTGTGCTCCTGGGCTGGGGCTGGCCCCCCAGTGTGGTCGGCT
>CAUYPO010064250.1:0-11496 GCA_963574435.1 Cheirogaleus major | reverse complement strand
CCCCACGTGTGCTGCTCCTTGGTGGCACAAAAGAGGACTGTGACTGGACACTGGTCTGGACCATGAAGGTCTGGCTGCCAGGTGGTTGGCAAGCGCCATGAAGTCAGGAACCTGTCCAACCGGCAATCGGGATCCCTAGTGCCCGGCATGTAGGTGTTCAACTATGAGTAGACAGGGATAGATGTGGATACAGATAAGATATGCATATGACACGGATGTGCACGTGACAGGGACGTGGACGTAGACATGGCCTGGTGTGCTGTGGATATGGATGCGACACGGTATGAAGACAGACATAGACAGTGATGTAGACACAGACACAGATGCAGGTGCAGGTGCAGACACAGTACTAGATCTAGGCACGGCTATGCGCGTGGTGTGGACACACACAGACACTGACCTGGACACAGACGCAGGTGCAGGTGCAGGTGCAGACACGGTACTAGATCTAGGCACGGCTATGCGCATAGTGTGGACACACACAGACACCGACCTGGACACAGATGCAGGTGCAGGTGCAGGTGCAGACACGGTACTAGATCTAGGCACGGATGTGCGTGTGGTGTGGACACACACAGACACTGACCTGGACACAGACACAGGTGCAGGTGCAGGTGCAGACACGGTACTAGATCTAGGCACGGCTATGCGCATGGTGTGGACACACACAGACACTGACCTGGACACAGACGCAGGTGCAGGTGCAGGTGCAGACACGGTACCAGATCTAGGCACGGATGTGCGCGTGGTGTGGACACACACAGAACTGACGAGGATACAGACGCAGGTGCAGGTGCAGGTGCAGACACGGTACTAGATCTAGGCACGGCTATGCGCGTGGTGTGGACACACACAGAACTGACCTGGACACAGACACAGGTGCAGGTGCAGGTGCAGACACGGTACTAGATCTAGGCACGGATGTGCGTGTGGTGTGGACACACACAGAACTGACTTGGACACAGACACTGACCTGTACACAGACGCAGGTGACAGGACACTCCTTAGACTACACCTGCCCCACCCTTCCTCCAGGTCCATCCCAGTCAGGGTACCTTGGACAAGTGACCCTCCATGAAGCCTCCATTCCTCCTCTCTGAAATGGGGGTGCTAGCCCCCTACCAGATGTGCAGATTAGCAGGGCAAGCATAGGAAATATGTCGGCTGGTACTATTATTCACCTGTTCCCCAAACCTGTCTAATCTGAAGAACGCCCTAAAGATGTCCAACAAATTGAAGGCTCTGGGCCCCACTCCAGCCCCACTGAGGCAGAGGATCCCATGGTAAGCACCTTTGACCTGCGCCCCAAGCGACTCCCATGATGAAGCCAGCCCGGGATGCACCAGCCTGGCTTTGCAGAGTGCGACCACACTTGGACGCTGGGTTTCAGACCGAGGCACTGCCACGCCGGGGTGGTCTGTGCAACTTCCCTGGCAGCGAGCCCTTCACATACCTCAAGGGGACAGAAGGAAGGAAGCAGCCAGAATGAATAAAAATGAGGTTACTTTTGGAATGGAACTGAGCTGCTCAGAACCTCCCCTTTCTTTCCCAATTAAACATCGCTACATGCAGCTGCCGGATCACCAAGCACCAGAACGAGACGGGGTAGAAGTTGGCTGCCCGGCAAATTGCTGCCCGCGCGCACCTTGGTGATCGTACCTTCCCTCCAGCAACGGCCAGCTCAACTGCAAAAATCATTAAATTCGAACTCTCTGTACACACATATATGCTGTACCTATTGATGGCTGTAGGCAGAGCTCATCAAATGCACTGCACATACCATGCAATTTCACACAATTATGACTCTCACAAGGATGCAAATAAAGAGAAAGCCAGGAGCCAAGGGGGGTGTCTTATGGGGGGGCATCAGAGGGCCAGGAGGTCTCTGGTTCTTCCTAAGCTCCTTTAAACTGCCAGAAACCTGCCAAAGGCCTATGGCCATCGCCTCTACCGAGTTGATGTGGGCACTCAGAGAGATCGCTGGGGTGCATTTGGAACCCAAGTGAACCAGGGTCCAGAGCCATCTTGGGGAGGAGCCAAATCCCTGCTTATTCTCAGAGACCCCACAAAGTGACCCTCCCCCAAGCATCACTGAGCACGGATGGGGCCACGGTGGGGAGGGCAATTGAAATCCGTCTTTGTGAGGAGGCTCACCACCACGGTCTAAATCAGAGTTGGCAAACTTTTCCTGCAAAGGGCCAGATGATAAATATTTTAGGATTTTCTGGCCAGATGTTTCTGTCATAGCTATACAGCTCTGCCATGCAGCCAGAGATATAAACAGACAGGCAGGCCCATGTGCCAATAAAACTTTATTGACACAGACAGGTGTTAGGTGGATGTGGCCTGAGGACCTTGGTTTGCCAGGCCCTGGTCTAAGGTGTCATTGGAAAAGCGTTTTAGAAATACCTGAGTTATTGGGGGAGATATGGAGTCAAACGTGGTAAAAACAGGACCTCTCAAAGCCGACCTGAGCAGATCAGCGGGCCGATTACGAGACTCACTCCTCAGACGAAGGCCACCCTTGAAGGGTGGACACAGGGAATCTCTGAAGTGGCCTCTGCACAAATGGAGAACGCCACACAGGTGGTGACTCTTCGACCAATGGGAGGTTCCTGTGCAAGTGGGAAGGCTGGGTGTTCCCTGAGGGCAAGTTTGAGACACATCCCCAGTACCTGCATTCTCCTCTTCTCATGTGTGTCTCAGTTGTGAACTTCTGGAACACAAGTGAGTTATGCAACTACAAGATTACCCTTGTTATCCAGCATCACTGACGCCATCTGGGAATGTTGCTGCCTTACGCCTCTACAGACCCACCCAGCAAAGCTTTCAGGGTAACATCAGAGCAGCAGCCAGGTGTCTGAACAGAGGCTGGGAACTGACGGCACACGGGAGCCATCGATGCAGAGAACAGTTGTCACTGTGACTCCACAGTGAGACCCCGCGGGTCTCACACACAAGGGGCTTCCACACATTTCACTAGTGGAGCTCAGAGCAAGAGGCCAACGTTTTGCTTTTCACTCATGGCCCTATTATTACAAGTTTCTCAGTTGCACAGCCTGGGAAACCACAGACGACATGTTGGCTTTAATAGATAAAAACCCAGCCATGGAATTGTCCATGCCATCTCACACGGAGGGACTCCTGGGGACTCGGTCTTTGCACAGACCACGAATTTAATCTTGGCAAATAGATTTCATTTCCACGACCATCTGAAAGAAGCTCTGTTTCTGTTGCAATCTAATCAATGCACATATGGATTGTTGGTTCAATAGAAGAAACTAAGTAGGAGATATCCGAGGGACTTGAGAAGTGGTCAGAAATCTAAAGCAAAAATGATTTCACTGCAGACACACTGGTGCGTGGTTCCTAAGGCACGCGATTAAGGGAAATTCTATAGTAAGTATGTCGATTAATACGAGTCCTGTGTTGATCTTCTTCGTTGGATAAGCCTGGGGATTTTTCTTCTTTTCTTGCTGAACATCTCAAAGATTTGTCTGATGAAATGCTAGAAATGTCCGGCTGCAGTGATGTCTGCCTATTTGCAAAACCTGCCTGGAAACACTTCATCTAGCAGGTGCATTGGCCAGGCTGACCCCAGTGATCTCAGCCTGTCTGCTGCCAAAGCAGGTGCAGGTTTTGAACAGTTTAGATCCCGGTCAGTGCACGACTGGCTCCCTGCTTCACGAGACAGGGCCTCCATCGCGGGTCCTGCCTGGCTCCTGCCGGCCCACCATCACCCAGCTATCGACGTCGGCCTCTGCCCTGGCCAGCCTGGTCTCCCGCCCCACAGCCGGGATGCGTCATTGCTCAGACCGTCCCTCCTGGCCTGGGTTCCCTCTCACTGCCCCTCTACGGGCCTCATTCCCATTCACCTCCACATTCCCAGTTCAAGCCCGGATGACCCCGCAACCTCCACAGAACTCTGTCTCCTGCTCACCCTTCCTACTGGCGCCCATTTTCAACAGTTAGTGTCAGAGTTTGTTTTAATTTTCTCTTTCAATGCTTTGATTTTGGTTTTCCAAACCAAATACAGGACCCAGTTGGCAGGGGCTACATTTTATATTTATTCAACAGGCATTAATTAAGGAACTAACATCAGCTTTTCATTATGTGTGACTTAATATGCAATGCATCACTACGATCGCACACAAACAGCAGCGACCGCCTCCCGACCGCTGACTCTACGTGCAACGTGGGGACCGGAGTTGAAAATAAGCACCGCCAGGGCCTTTAGTTTGGGAGGCACCTGCCACACCACTGCCAATTATCCTAAAATGAACGGGACTCGGCCCCTGCTTCTGGAATTTGGAGGAAGCACCAGACGCAGCGTTGGAAGGCCACATTTCTGCCTGCGGCGCAGTCTGTTTTATGAGGCTGTGGTGTTTTTCTTACCCTGTCTTTTTCCCTTAGAAAAACCTTAGGAGGCGCTTCAACATGTAAACAAATAAAAGCAGCAAAACGGATGTCTGAGTGGACTCTTCAGCTGAGAATATCCACAAATGAAAAATAAGCACATAAAGACACTCGCCGTCATTACTCACTAGGGAATCACAAATTAAAACCACGATAGGGTACCGAATCGCCACAACCTATTAGCATGGGTGAATTAAAAAAACAAAAAAACTGGCAACATCAAGTGCTGGCGAGAATGTGGAAGAACAGGAGCCCTCATTCGCTGCGGACAGACAGGGTGGGTGACAGTCACAGCACGGCCTCTGTGCGAGTTTCTTACACAGTCAGACTGGACCATGCAGTGCCCGCGGCACCAGCCCTAGGACTGCACCAGGGTAAAATGAAACTCTCCGTTCCTGTAAGATCCCGCATGCAAATATTCATGGCAGCTCTGTTAAAAGCCACCCCAAACTGGCAACAACCCACACATCTCCTGACTGGGAGACGGACGGATGGACGGACGGATGGCCCGTGGTAAAAGTTGGCCGTGAAAGGAAAGAACTCCTGGTCCAACACGGATGGGCCCCAAGTGCGTTGCTCTCCTTGCGAGAAGCCAGACTCCGACCACCCCACGCTGCACGAGCCCATCTAAGTGTCATTCTGGGAGAGGCGAGGCGGGAGGGACGGAAAACAGCCCAGCAGGTGCAGGGCTGGGGCAGAGGGATCACGTCTGGATTGTAGTGGTGCTTACAGGACGGCACACGTTTGTCAAGGCTCACAGAGCTGCATGCTAAAACGGTTGGATTTTTCTGTACCTAAATTATATCTTAAGAAAAAAATATTTATTTTAAAGCCAGCAGGTCTGATTTTAGTCAAGAGTTGGAACTTGATCTGCCCAGGCTTCCCGAGCTGCTGGCGGCAGGTTCTGAAGGCACCCCGGGGTACCTCGGAACACAGTTTGGAGCCCCCACCAGAGTGCTTCTGGATCTCCAATTCTGGACCCTGGCACCAGGCAGAGGCAGCAGATTCTCTGAGCCCTGCTTTTGAATCCTGTCATTTCATCATTTCACGATTGTCACTGTGTCCCATTTCCTGATTGTCACTGTGTCCACCAACCGCCTGGGCACCCTCCCAGGACGAGCTCTGTCTCCTCCAGGCTACGAAGGGCCGTCAGCCTCCAGGTCAGAGGAGAGGAGCCGCACGGGCTGGGCCTCCTGCCTCTTGTCCCCTCGGGAGCAGGGACGGCATTCCAGGTGCGTCACCCTGGCACCGTGCTCTCTCCCTGGAAGTCAGGGCGCAGGGGTGTTGCGTCACCACGGAGCCCCCTCCAGATGAAAACGGGTCCTAAGCACGAAACAGAAAGCCAAATTCGTATGATGCCTCAGAGTATGTCGGTTTGGGGAGTTTTGTTATTTTTCTTTTTTAGGTATTCTTTTCTTCCGAATAAAGGACAGCTTTGTCTTTAAAGGAAACAGCTGATATTGCTGAATCACTGTCTTTCCGGGCAGCACACGGAAAACAGTCCTACCTGGGAAGGGGGGCGCAGTTTCCATGGAGACGTGATGCAAAGGTCTTCGTGTCTCACACGAGGATGGGCCCAGGAGGAACAATTGCTGCGGCGTGTTAGTGAGAGACGGCTAATGAGACAGCCTGTGATCGACCCTGGGGGTCCCTGGAACACCTTTCACTGGGACCTCACCTGTCCCTGGCAGGAATTCAGTGGCGTGGTTATGGTCCTGGGCTTTGGAGCGGGACGGCCTGGATTTGACTCCTGACTCTCTCATCTGCTGCTGCGGGACCCTGGACAGGCACTTAACTTCCTTGAGCGCTTCTCTGTGAAATGTGGATTGTGGCACTTTCCCCTTAAGTGTGCTGGAATGATGCACCAAAGGTGAGTCCAATACTCACCGCCTCCAGGCCCACACTGAGAACACGGTCAGTGATAGCTTTGATTAATTTCATACCAAAGCCCTCTGGATCTGTTCAAACCCCAGGCCCCACCGGCGGAGCTGGAGCCATCATGACCGGCATGGCGTTCCGCCCTTCCCTTAAGCAGACCTGGCCACCACGCCCACATCCCCAACCTCGCTCACTGGACTCTATTCCGCAGAGGAGCCTCGATCCTTCCTGGGCAAGCCTTTGCTCTCCCTGGTGCATCTCCCGGGCGGGTTTGTATCTGGCTCCCCGAGACTAACTCCAGGCCATGACTCAGGTCTTGGTTGCCACTGCACCTGGTCACAGAGGTCCTCTCTCCAGTGCTCACCATGTCACCCTAGTCACCTCCTGAAGTCGCTCTGTTGTTTACTTGCAGGTTGTTCGTCTCCTTCAACTAGAATGACAGCTCCATGAAGGAGGGATTTTAACAGTCGAGTTCAACACTGACTTCCCGATACCCACAACATGCCTGAGCTATACTAAGCATGGGTGTTGGATGGAGGGAAGGAAGGAGGGAAGGAAAGAAGGGAGAGAGGGATAAAAGGAAAGATGTATGGATATTGGGATGGGTGGACAGATAGATGAGTGGATATATGGATGGATGAATGAATGCATACATGTTTGGATGGATGGATGCTTATATGCACACATACATATTTGCATGGATGGATGAGGGCTGCACAGATGTGTAGATGGATGGATGGATGGGCAAACGGATGGGTGGGTAGATGAATGCATCTTTGGATGGATGCATGGGTGGATGGATGAATGATAGATGGATGGATGGATGGGCAAACGGATGGGCGGGCAGATGAGTGCATGTTTGGATGGATGCATGGGTGGATGGATGGATGATGGATGGATGGATATGTGGATGGATGCATGGGCAGATGGGTGGATGATGGATAGATGGATGGATGATGGATGAACAGGTGGGTGGGTGGGCAAATGGATCAATAGATGAATGGATGGATAGGTTGATGGATAGACTAATGGTTGGACTGATGACTAGTCAGCCAGTAGGAGGCGAATATTCACCTATAGCTTTTGTCTTCCAGGCAAGATGCTCCACCACTCCTGTGCTAATGCAGGTGCTCACAGTGAGTGCAGATTCACTTTATATCATGTAAATAACATCACCTGTATGAGAAAAAAGGCCATCCTGGACTTCACTCACAAAAATACTCCAGACAGGTTTCCCAGGACCTCATTCCACGCCTTCGGTTCAATCAGGCCCTTGGAGCTGAGTGGTGAGAGCAGTCGTGAGCACTGCGGTTATTTCCAATATCTTCTCTCCCTGCACTGCTCACCGAGCTTTATCTTTGTAATTACACCGGGACACATTTCCCAGCACGGATGCTGGGGAAACCACCAGCGAGCCAGCGGCTGGTCAGGCAAGAAAGAGCAAAGCAAAGATTGACCTAGTTTGGATAAAGTGGGATCTTACCTGAACCTCCCCAGACGGAAACGGCACTAATTCAGACTTGCTCACACATAGTGTTTTCCTTCACCGTTTCTTTTATTGCAGCGATTTTACAGGTTTTGCTCTTTTTGCATTGAGTATAATTACAAAGGGTGAAAATCTGGATGTCCAGCATGAGCAAAGCCCAGGGTGCTGCAGCCTCCACCTGTAGGTGCAGGTCTGACCCTAACAAACACAAGTTTCAGGAGAGTTCAGATTAACAGATGCACTTGATGCACGACAGGGCCCAGGGCTGGGTGATGGCTGAGGAGGTGGGGGAGGGTGGGCACATACCCAGAGAGCTCCTTTTGGCTCAAGTGATGGAAGGGTGGTCATGGTTACCCGTGCAGGGTCCCCTGATGGAAGGGACGGACTGGGGTAGTGAGCAGCTCAAACACTAGCAGGAAACACTGCAAGGACTGAGAGTGATACGCTTATAGGGAAGCAACTTGGGGACAGGGACTCGAGTTCATTTACTGGAAGTGCTATAACATAGAAGAGGACAGTTTTGCGCAACTTTAGAGGTTAGAGCTCAGGCTAATTGATAAAAATTTCACAGAGAAACAGGTGCACATTTTAAAAACAAAGCCCACACTTACTGTGGTGCCGTGCCCAGCCCCGTGCAGAGTGGCCCTGCCAGTCTTGTTTAGCCTCCCCTCCTTTCGCTCTCCGCCTTGTCCCTCTGCCTCAGTCAGACTTACAGAACTTTCACCAATGCACCATGTCCTTAGCGCCCCAGGACATTTGCACTTGCTGTCCTGTCATTCTGAAATGAAACGCCCTTTCCCTTACTAGGGCTGGACCCCATTTAAACATCATTTACTCTGAGAAGTTCTCCCTGGTCATCCTGCCTGCTGTTGGTCCCAGAGTCATTCTCTGATGTGGGAATCACCTGGGTTTACTGGATTCTCAGCACTTATAATTCTCTGAAATAAACTTGTGCATTTGCTTATTTCTTCATTACCCTGCTTAAGACAAGCGAAGACAGCGGCTGCATCTCTCCTGTTTGCCCCACACGTCCAGCTCCTAGGAGAGTGCCTGATGCACACAGAAGGGCCCAGCCATTGCTGATTAAGTGGATGCACAAATGTGCAAGGGGACAAGACACTCTGGGTCACAGCAAATGTCCCCACCACCGAGAGGTCAAAGGGCCAGCTGTGCCCCCTCCACACTGAGAGTGCGTCTCTCCAGCAAGACGAGAGCTTCCGCTGCACCGTGAACTCGCTGGCGCTCCGTACTGCAGGGGCTCGGATGCCCAGAGGCGCTCATTTCAATCGTAAGTTTTATTCTTGGAAATCCTGAGATTTCTGACAATTTTGTTATTATTTGATGTATCAAACAATAATCAATATCTCTCTTAGGGCGGTTTTAGCCATGACTATATTTTAACCTATTTTCTCTCAACATGCATTTGTTCCAGACGGAAAATCCATAGTGTTTCCAGAGTCAGATCTCCCGGGTTCCATGTTTTCAACTGCACGAAATCTAATTAAACGGGAATTTATAAAATGGTCATTATCTCAGGCATCTCGGGAGGGTCCACGGAAGCGCTTGGCTTGGGCCAGGTTGTACTCAAGTCGCCCCGTGAACAGGGCCTATGCTCGATTTTAATCCCGCGACTGAGAGAGAAAAAAGCTTATTTAATTGTTACGGTCTTAAAATATCATTTTTATATTAATACAAATACAGGTTTATAGAATAAATTCATTAGAATTTTTAAGTAAGTCTTTAATAGTCTAGAAATTTCACAATGGGGGGGTCACTTTTATGCTACATTTGACGTTCCAGAAACACAGGCAAAAATCATATAAATATAAATATGTGTATACAACACATAATAAATATATGAATATGTACATCAAATAAATATATATGTTTCTATGACTATACTGTATATGCAGTATATATGTCTCTCTATATATATTTTTTAAGACCTTATTGCACACAAAACTTGGCATAGGACTTTGTGGTCAGCCCTATCACCATCTGCTCTTTACAAATAAGGAAACTGAGGCTTAGAAAGTCTAAGTAACTCAAGCAGTAACACAGAGCTCATAACGGGGTATCTCAAAATCTCATTCTAGCTGCCCTATTCCAGAGCCAGACGCACACTAGTCATCTCGCTGAATTAAAGACAGACCCATACATGTGCAATTCCAGTAGAATGCAAGTTGTTATGAAGGACGTGTGAACAGATCCTAAATCCATCCTGAAAATTTACTCTGAAGGGAGAGGGGAATACAGCTTTACTGGAGAGATCTAAGCATCCAAGAATGCTTTGCTCTTGCATCTGCCTGTACGTTCGGTTTGTCCTGATATATCACTTTGGTGAAAATATATGAAAAAAAAAATGCAGCCTCATGCAGTTATGTAGTTGGAAAAAGGAGATGTTAAAAGTCTTTTCAGCTCTTTCAGATCCGTTCATTGTAATATTCTTTTTTGATACTACACCAAAACTTAACAGTGGCTGTTTTTTAAAGGTTAGATGCTATGCGAGTCTGAAGTGACGTGAATGAACTTTTCATATTCCACTAAATCAAAGTCCACTGGCCTATCTTGGACTTTAAGGAAATCTTTCACTCATATATCATTTGGTAACATCGTGTTGGTCATTTGGGAAACAAAAGTTCCCTATGTTATGCAGATTTTACATTATAAAATATTTTAAAAAATTGTATTTTCTAATATCGCCATATCTCATTAGGGAAGTTTGGGAAGGCTGCCAAGCCTACGAGTGCAGATACAAGTTTTCCAAAATTCTAATTCAAACTTAGAAGCTCAAATTTTATCATCCGCAACAAATACCAACAGTCATTTTCTTTGAAGTAACAGGCTCACTTAGTCTGTATTTTTAAATAAGCTGTTTATTTTAGCAGAGTCTTTAGCATTACAGAAAAGTTGTGCCGAGAGTCCTGAGGGTCCCTGCAC
Source organism: Cheirogaleus major (assembly GCA_963574435.1). Lineage (NCBI taxonomy): Eukaryota > Metazoa > Chordata > Mammalia > Primates > Cheirogaleidae > Cheirogaleus > Cheirogaleus major. The sequence goes on along the minus strand of CAUYPO010064250.1, from coordinate 776 downwards.
GCCCCACACCTAGCGTTCCTGTTATTAACGTCTTACTCTAGCATGGTGCGTTTGTACCGTGAAGGAACTGACACTGACACACTGTTACTCACTTAAGACCATACTTTACTCAGATGTCCTCTGTTTCTATCTGATGTCCTTCTCCCGTCCCGGACTGCCATCCATGACACCACATTGCATTCAGTCGTCATGTCTCCTTAACCTTCTCTCAGTTGTGACAGTTTCTCGGACTTTCCCTGTTTTTGACGGTTGTGACGTGCTGAGGCGTGCTGGCCAGGTACCTGGTCCTGCAGTTGGGATCTATCTGATTTGTTTTTCTCCTGGTTAGACCGGGGTTACGGGTTTGGGGGAGGACGACCACACAGGCAAAGTGCCACATTCGTCACCTCTCATCCAGGGCACGTATCAGGGGCCGACATTGACCTTGATCACCTGACTGAAGGAGCTTTTGTCAGCTTTCCCCTCTGCCAAGTGACTCGTTTCTTCCACCCTGTCCACGCCGTGGTCTTTGGAAAGAACTTCGTATGCACAGCCCGCACTGAAAGGCTGGGGGGTGAGGTTCCTCCCCCGTGAAGCCGGGGTATCTACGCACGTTATTTGGAATTATTCCGCACAGGAGTTTTGACCTAATCCATTTTGGGGAAGACATCCGCAAAATACCCAACTCTGAATGACCACGGTTTACGCGCCAGTCACTCTTTCAAGTAAAAATGCTGCTTCTCGGAAAGAGGACAGTTCAGCTCCCAACTCGCACAAGCGCACGGAGTGTCCCTTGG
>CAUYPO010064248.1:0-10613 GCA_963574435.1 Cheirogaleus major | reverse complement strand
TAATAAGTTACTACGAATCAGTGACCTTTTAACAAGTCCTTAGTAGGAGTTATTATAGTCATTTTCCTAAAGCTGCCTGTAAAGTAAAACAAGCTTTCAGTGCTTTAAAGCTTTCCTCATCACACAAGAGCAAAACGGATGCATCGTCAATGCACAGCACAAACTATCGTGTGGACTGTGAGTGCCGGCTGTGGGCAAGGTTTCGCGGCCGGTGAGCGCCGTACCGAAGTGGTTAAAGGAGGAAAGCAGAAGCACAAGGCCAACTGAATGGCTTAAGTAAAAAAAGGAAATAACCCAACATATAACAGGACATCTTCCTACCTTTAAAACTCTCATGCAATAAGTCAATACAATCAGTGAACAACTGCACAATGCTTGAGGCCACCACAGCATCACTCTCCAGCCAGGGGTAATGTCGTTGTTGGTTGCTTTAAAGAAAAGAAACACACACTTAGAAATGAAAGGACCCATGATTAAATCACTGTAAGTCCCAGAGTCTGGGGGTCGCCTGAGTCCTAGAAAACCCTCCATGATGTAGCCCTAACACACATTTACACCACTTCAAAGGCTGTAAATACCTAGAGGTAAATTGTAGCTTGTAACATCAACCATATAATTTTATTTTCTCTACTTTCTAACCTTTATTCCAATGAATTAAGTTTTAGAAGTGTACTATCTAGTGGCTCACGCCTGTAATCCTAGCCCTCTGGGAGGCCGAGGTGGGCGGATCGTTTGAGCTCAGGAGTTCGAAACCAACCTGAGCAAGAGCGAGACCCCATCTCTACTAAACAAATAGAAAGAAATTAATTGGCCAACTAAAATATAGAAAAAATTAGCCGGGCATAATGGCGCATGCCTGTAGTCCCAGCTACTCGGGAGGCTGAGGCAGAAGGATCGCCTGACCCCAGGAGTTTGAGGTTGCTGTGAGCGAGGCTGATGCCACGGTACTCTAGCTGGGGCAACAGAGTGAGACTCTGTCTCAAAAAAAAAAAAGAAAAAGAAAGAAAGAAGGGCTTATATACTGATAAAAGGTATAATCCAGCCTGGGCCTACCCCTGGAATCCCAGCACTTTGGGAGGCCAAGGCAGAAGGATCACTTGAGGCCAGGAGTTTGAGACCAGCCCAGGCAACATAGCAAGACCTCATCTCTACAAAAAGTTTAAAAATTAGCTGGGCATGGTGGCATGTACCTGTAGCCCCAGCTACTTGGGAGGCTGAAGCATGAGAATCCCTTGAGCCCAGGAGTTTGAGGCTGGAGTGAGCTAAGATCATGCCACTGCACTCCAGCCTGCACAACCAAAGGAGAACCTGTCTCAAAACACACACACACACACACACACAAAAAGGTTGAATCCAGCAAAGACAACAGTTATAAACATATACATACTACAATGGAGCCCCAAAATATATGAAGCAAAAATTAGAATTCAAAAGAGAAATAGTTCTAATAGTTCTACAATCATATTGGAGACTTTAATACCCCACTTTCAATAATGGATAGAGCAATCAGACAGAAGATCAAAAAGGAAATAGAGGACTTGAACAATACTATAAACCAATCAGACATAACAGATACATACAAAAGACTCTGCCCAACATTAGCAGGGTACACATTCTATCCACCACGGGCATTTAACATGAAAGGCAAATATTAATAAATGCTCTTGTTTTGGCCACTGAAAATAAAAGGGGCCAGGGGACATGAATGACCAAGGAATCCTATCTTATCTTTTCTTACTAATGTTAACTTCCCTGAACTAACCATTTATGCTAAAAATGTTGACACAGAGGAAAAGGGAAAGATAGTGCAATTCATACTTCCTTTTTCTTTCAGCCCTGCCTTACTCATCAGCAAGTCAAAGACAGTGTTAGTAAAATGTGCAAGTATCAAGAAGTAACATAAAGTTGAGTACGTTTTGTGAAGCATTTTCACCATTCTGGTAAAAATGAAATATACACACAAGTACAAGGTACAAAACACCAACAATTCCACATAAGAGTTAAATGTTCTTACATTTGCATTTAAAATTGGCATTGCACAATATAAAGATGAACAGTACAATCATGCTTAATAATGTAAAATATTTAATTGTTCTTCAGAATGACATTTAAAAGTAATCAAAAACCACCATAAGTTGAGAGAAAGATTGCTGAAGAAAGGTAAAATCTTTATATTTTAGTATCTTTAACAGCACATTCCTCTTTTTTTTTCCTCCCCCTTTGGTGACAGAGTCTCACTCTGTCACCCAGACTACTAGAGTACAGTGGTGTCATCATAGCTCAGTGCAACCTCAAGTGCCTGGGCTCAAGAGATCCTCCTGCCTCAGCCTCCCAAGCAGCAGGGACTACAACCACACATCACCATGCCCAGTTAATTTTTCTATTTCTGGTAGAGATGGGGTCTGGCTCTTGCTCAGACTTCTCTCAAACTCCTAGCTCCTCCTGCCTCAGTCTTTCAGAATGCTAGGATTATAGGCATGAACCACCTTGCCTGGCCATTCCTGCTTTTTAAACAAGGGGCCCTGAATTTGCATTTTGCATTGAGCCCTTCAAACTATGTAGCTGAGGTTACATTTTTTTCAAGAAAACAAACATAAATCTAGAATGAATTTTAACAAACATTATTTGTCAACATTCATATATAAGGTGCTGGGTTAGAAGCTGAGGATACAAAGATAAATAAGGGACTCATATCTAAAAGGGGAGGTAGTCATATACACAAATAATGACATTATGTGACACAGCTATGGAAACCCAGAGGAAGAGCTTAAGAAAAGCCTTTACATCATGGAGATACCAGTTGAACTAAAAAAGAATTTCCCTTGGCTGGGCGTGGTGGCTCACGCCTGTAATCCTAGTACTCTGGGAGGCCGAGGTGGGTGGATCGCTCAAGGTCAGCAGTTCAAGACCAGCCTGAGCAAGAGAGAGACCGGGTCTCTAATAAAAATAGAAACAAATTAATTGGACAACTAAAAATATATAGAAAAAATTAGCCAGGCATGGTGGCACATGCCTGTAGTCCCAGCTACTCGGAAGGCTGAGGCAGAAGGATTGCTTGAGGCCAGGAGTTTGAGGTTGCTGTGAGCTAGGCTGATGCCACAGCACTCTAGCCCAGGCAACAGAGTGAGACTCTGTCTCAAAAAAAAAAAAAAAAAAAAAAAAAAGAATTTCCCAGTTAGGAGAGGGAATAAGAAGGAATAGTCCTAATAGATAGACTATGTACCAAATAAAATGTGTTTATGAAACATTGAGAAATTTTTTAGGACCACAGAATAACATGCACATTGATGAATTGGGAACATAAGCTTGGGAATTAGGAACATAAACATACACTTGCATAGCTAGTTGAGTTTACACTTTAGCTAAGAGAAGCCATAAATTTATAAAGCAGAAAAGTGGAACAGTTTCTGTTTTAGAATAACTTCTGCAGAACAAGACAGTGTGGAAAGGGAAAGGAGATGAGTCAGTAAAGTAAATAATAGTAATTAGCAATGATAGTAAAAAAATATTAAAAGGTTATTCGGGGCCTTATCAAGTGATTTTGGTAGGATGAGGAGGCCTGTATTAAACAGTTAAATGGGTTTCTTTCTCAAAGGACCTCTGAGATTCTACAATATGCTAATAAACACTGTAAATCTCTGAGAGATATAATTTGCAACATTTCCCAGACTTAATTAAGCAAGCCTCTTTTGCCAGCACCACTTATCAGTATCTCAAAGAACTGTAAGGAACACAAGTTTTTTAACACTGTCCTATGAAACAGAAGGCCACCAATGAGTGAGAAAAGCAGAGGGCAGTAGAGGGCTTAAGAAAGGGAAGTAAAATAATAGTAAATGTGAGGAATAGGAAAGGAAATTTGACTAGAATACTGCTACGCTATGTTAAGGACCTAACTAAATACATAAAATCCCAATTCACTAGTTTATACAATGTGCAGATATTAAAACTTGCACTGGGTCTGAGATTTACAGAATGAATATTTCAATAAGGTAAGGAACACAACAGTAATGGTGCTGGTCGGGGGAAAGGATAAAGCCACAAGGAGGCTATATACACAGAGATTAGGGATGTAGAAAACTAAAGAAACATAAAAGATGCAAATATAGATAATTTAGAGTTTGGTCAGAAGTGGAACCATTTTGAACCATATGAGTAGTTAGGTCAGGAAAGTACAGAATATCACTGGAACACAGAAATTAAGGAATATAAAGTGTTAGGTGACCTTCAATATTATGCTTCCAATTGCCCAATATGATGTTAAGAACTACACCAAAGTATAAATGGATGTAAGCGAGTGACCTAGAGGTTCCTAGATGGAAATGACAAAGTCAGATAAGAAACATAGCCAGCAGGGCACCAGTCTTAGAAAAGAAGGAATTTTAAAGAACAGAAGACAACATGCAGAAAAATATGGATATCTGATTTCCTGGTTTTGAGAAAACAGGTAGAAGGGAAATAAGCTACATTCCCTAGAGGATTTAGAATAATAATTCTCAATCTTTTTTCTGTTCCAACACATCTGATATATAGAACACACTTCCACCATGAATGAGGTGGAACACTAGAATGGGGGAGCAGGGGAGATGAGGATATCTGTTAGCAGCTTTAAGGCCTTCCAAAGTGATTATGAAATGCCTTCTCAAGGAATTATATTCCTCATATATTGAAAATTACTGGTTTAAAAGTGGTGCTATCAGAGAATGCTTAAACACAAGTTTCAAACACAAAATAAAAATTTTTTATCTGTATAATAACCAAGTATCTACCAAATGTTAAGGCGGAGGTCAAGACACTACTATATAACAATGCCACAAGTGCCTACAAAAAGACCTGGAGCTCTTATAGATTTCCAGTTAAAAAAAAAAAGACAAACATTTATGAGAATACAGCTGCAGCTACTACATGTCTAGTATGCCCATTCCTTTATCCTTACACATCTGTGAAATTAATACAATTTTGTAGTGTTTCTACTTTATACATTAATGAGGCATCCTGAGTTTATGACTTACCTAAGATGACACAAATGGGACTGGTATATGACAAGAAACAAGAGTCCCAATTTTTGGTCCTAAGCTTAGGCAATAGGGTATGCCTCTTAGCCTAAACCAACAGTTCTCAAATTTTTTGGTCTCAGTATGCCTTGATACTCAAAATATTGAGGATTCAAAGAACTTTTATCTTTGTGGGTTATATCTATTGATATTTACATCATTAAGCATTAAAACTGAGAAATTTTTCAAACACAAGAACACACTATTAACTCATTCTATGAGGCCAGAATTACCCTAATGCCAAAACCAAAGACATCATAAGAAAACTATAGCTAGACATCCCTAATGAATATAGATGTAAAGATCCTCAACAAAATACTAGCAAAGCACATTCAGTAATATATAAAAAGGATTATAAACCATAATTAAGTGGAATCTATCCCAAGAATGTAAGGTGGCTGGTTCAATAAACATAAATCAATCAATGTAATACATGGTATTAATAAAGGACAAAAACCACAAGATCATCTCAATAGATGCAAAAAAGCAATTGACAAATTTAATACCCTTTTATGATAAAAAAACAAACTTAGATTAGAAGAGAACTTCCTCAACCTGATAAAAGGTATCTACAAAACCCCATAGGTGACATCATACCTAATGGTGAAAACTGAATGTATTCTCCTATTAAGATCAGAAACAAGATGAGGATGTCTCCTATCTTCACTTCTATTCAACAATGTACTAGCCAGAACAATTAGGCAAGAAAAAGAAATACAAAGTATTCAAACTGGCCAGGTGTGGTGGCATGAGCCTATAGTCCCGGCTACTCTGGAGACTAAAGCAGAGGATTGCTTGAGCTCAGGAGTTCAAGACCAGCCTGGGCAAAATAGTGAGAGCCAGTATTCAAGATAAAAAAAAAAAAAGGCATCCAAATTAGAAAGAAAAAAGTATAACTTATAAGTATATAAGACATAATCTTATATAGAGAAAATCCTAAGGAATCCACAAAAAACTCTTCAAGCTAATAAATTCAGCAAGGTTCCAGGATACAAATTCAATATAAAAAAATCAGCTGAGGCTGAGCGCAGTGTCTCACGCCTGTCTGTAATCCTAGCACTCTGGGAGGCCAAAGTGGGAGGATCACTTAAGGTCAGGAGTTTGAGACCAGCCTGAGCAAGAGCGAGACCCCATCTCTACTGAAAATATAAAAATTAGCCAGGTGTGGTGGTATGCGCCTGTAGTCCTACCTACTGGGGAGGCTGGGGCAGTAGAATTGCTTGAGTCCAGGAGTTTGAGGTTGCTGTGAGCTAGGCTGACCCCATAGCACTCTACTCAGGGAAACAGAGTGAGACCGTCTCAAAAATAAATAAATAAATAATTTTTTTAAATCCATTGTCCTTCTATACACTAGGAATGAATAATCCAAAATGAAATTTAGACAATTCCATTTACAATAGCATCTAAAAGAATAAAATACTTAGGAATAAATTTAACAAAAGTATAACACTAGTACACCGAAAACTATAAAACACTGCTGAAAGAAATTAGACATAAATAAACACATCCTATGTTCATAGACTGAAAGACATAATATGATTAAGATGACAATAATTACCAAATTGATCACCAGATTTAACACAATTCCTTGCAAAATTCTAGCTGCCTTTTCTTGCAGAAATTGACAAGTTAATCCTAAAATTCACATCAAATTGCAAAGGATCTCAGGTAGCCAAACCAATCTTGAAAAAGAACAAAGTTGGAGGATTCACACTTCTCAATTTCAAAACTAACTACAAATCTACAGTAATCAAGACTGAGTAGTTCTAGCATAATGACAGACATACAGATCAATGGAATAGAATTGAGAACTTAGAAATAAACCCATACATAAATGGTCAATTAATTTCAACAAGAATGCCAAAACTATTCAACAAGGGAAAGAATAGTCTTGTCAATACATAGTGCTGGGACAACTGAACAGCCACATGTAAAATTATAAAGTTAGACCTCTACCTCAAACCACATACAAAAATAATTCAAAATGGATCAAAGACCTAAATGTAAAACTATTATTATTAGGAAAAAAATATAGGAGTAAATCTTCATAATCTTGGATTAGGCAATGATTTCTTAGGTATGATATCTAAAGCAGAGAACACCAAAGAAAAAATAGATCAATTGTATTTTATCAAAATTTAAAACTTTTGTGCTTCAACAAACTCAAGAAAATGAAAAAAACAGTATGGTAGCTCCTTAAAAAATTAAAGATACAATGACTCAACAATTCCACTTCTGGGTATATACACCCCAAGCACTGAAAGTAGAGACTTGAACAGATATTTGAACACCAATGTTCACAGAAGAACTAGTCACAATAGCCAAAAGATGAAAACAACCTAAATGTCTATCAATAGATGAGCGGATAAACAAAACACGGTATGAACATACTATGGAATATTATTCAGCCTTTAAAAAGTAGAAAATTCTGATATATGCTACAACATGAACCTTGAAGACATTATGTTAAATGAAATAAGCCAGTCAAAAATCAACAAATATTGTATGATTCTATCCATATGATGTACCTAAAGTAGTCAAATTCATAGAGCAAGAAAGTAGAATGGCAGTTGCCAGAGGCTGGTCAGAAAAGGGACTTATTGTTTAACGGGCACAGAGTTTCAGTCTGGGAAAATGAAATTGTTCTAGAGATGGATGGTGGTGATAAGGGCACAATAATGTGATATACTTAATGTCATTGAATATACACTTAAAAATGAATAAAATGTTATGAACATTGATGCAAAAATCCTCAACAGAATACTAGCAAACCAAATTCAGGGGCATATTCAAAGGATTATACACCATGATCAAGTGGGATTTATTCCTGGAATGCAAGTATGGTTCCACATGTGAAAATAGATCAACATATTACATCAAATTTACAGAACAAGAAGAAAGCCACGCGATCATCTCGATGCAGAAAAAGCATCTGAAAAATTCAAAATCCTTCAATGATAAAAAAACAGTCAACAAACTAAGAATAGAAGGAAACTACCTGAACATAATGAAAGCTATGTAACAAAAACCTACAGCAGACACCATACTCAATGGTCAAAGACTGAAAGCTTTTCCTCTAAGATAAGGCAAGGGAACCTGCTTTCACCATTCTATTCAACACAGTACTAGAAGTTCTAGCCAGAGAAATTATGCAAGAGAAAAAAATAAAAGGCATCTAAATTGGAAAAAAAAGAAGTAAAATTACCCCTGTTTCCATATGATATGATTTTATAAATAGAAAACCTCAAAGATTACACACACACAAAAAAAAAACTATTAGAACTAATAAGTAAATTCAGCAAAGTATCAGGATACAAAGTCAACACACAAAAATCAGCTGCATTTCTATACACAATGAACAATCTGAAAGGAAATTAAGAAAACAATTCCACTTATAACAGTATGAAAAAGAATAAAATACTAAGGAATTACATAACCAAGGAAGTGAGAGACCTGTACAACAAAAACTAGAAAACACTCCTGAAAGAAATTAGAGCCAGGCACAGTGAGGAGCACCTGTAGTTCTAGCTACTTGGAAAACTGAGGCAGGAGGATCGCTTAAGCCCAGGAGTTTGAGGTTACAGTGAGCTATAATCATTCCACTGCACTCCAGCTTGGGCAACAAAGCAAGACCCTGCCTCTTTAAAAAAAAAAAAAAAAAAAAGATACACAAATGAATAGGCACATGAGAGATGCTCAACATCTCATTAGTCATTAGGAAAATCAAATCCACAATGAGGTACCATTTTACCCACTACAATGACTATAATTAAAAAGATGGACAATAATAAGTGACAGTGAAGATATGGAGAAACTGGAACATTCATACATTGCTAGTGGGAATATAAAATAGTACAGCAGCTCTGAAAAACAATTTGGCAGAAACATAAACATATCAAAACACCCAGCAATTCCACTCCAGGGTATAAACCCAAAATAAATAAAAACATACATTCGCACAAAAACTTTTACATGATGTTCATAGCAGCATTATTCATAATAGACAAAAAGTAGAAACAACCCAAATGTCCATCAAATGAAGAATGGATAAACAAAATGTGGTACTTCTATAGAATGTAATACTAGTCAGCCATAAGAAAGAATGAAAAGCTGATCCATGCTACAGTATGGTCAAACCTTGAAAACATTAAGTTTAGTGAAAGAAGCCAGGCAAAAAAAAGCCACATACCCACATACTGTATAATTCCATTTATATGAAATGTCCAGAATCTCCAGAGGCAAATTTCTAGAGATAGAAAGTGGCTTAGTGGTTGCCAAAGGCTTAGAGGAGGGGAGAATTAGCAGTGACTGCTAAGGAGTACAGGGTTTCTTTTGGGGATAATAAAAATATTCTGGAATTAAAAAGTGATAGTCATACCACTTTATGAATATACTAAAACCACTGAATCATATACTTTAAAAGGGTGAATTTTATGGTGGCATAAATTTTTTTTTTTTTTAAACAGAGTCTCACTCTATTACAACTCCTGGGCTCAAGCGATTCTCCTGCCTCAGCCTCCCGAGTAGCTGAGACTACAAATGCACGTCATCTTGCCTGCCTAATTTTTCTATTTTATGTAGAGACTGGGTCTTACTCAGGCCGGTCTCGAACTCCTGACCTCAAGTGATCCTCCCACCTTGGCCTCCCAGAGTGCTAGTGTTATAGGCTTGAGCCACTGTACCTGGCCAGTGGTATTGTAAATTATATCTCAAAGAAAAAGGGAAAAAAAAGAATATACTATCATACATTCCATTAGTCATCAAAACAATAATGATTTCACATGTCATATAGACACCACGCTGGATGAAAACAGTTTGACTCCAAGACGCCCGTCCCACACACACAAAAGGTCCCCAAACATAGTTTGAATTCCACTGGCCTAAACTAATGTTCAGCACATGATTGGTGCTTAATGAATATATAATGACTGATCAATTTTAATAATTAAATTATTTAAACTACAGTAGCAAACACAATGACAAAATACAATCAGGTTTAGATATTCTCTGTAATTCATACTTTACATACTTGCAACTTTTTTTTGACAACCTATGTGACTATACAGAATTTAACACCCTCTGCATACTAAATTTTGACACTCTAAGCTTGAGGTGCAACATAGTGTAGTGGTGAAGAGCTCTGACTCTAGACTCAGATACCCTAAGTTCAAATCCTGGCTCTGCAGCAAACTAGCTGGGAGATCTTGTCCAAGGCATTTAACTCTTGTACAAGTATTTTCCTCACCTGTAAATGAGGATAGTATCAAAAGGGTTATTGTGAGGACTGAGTTAATAATTAGCACATAGTAACTATACAGTAAGTTATTTATTATCATTGTAAATCAAATACCTATTTAAAACTATCAGACTGGGCCGGGCATGGTGGCTCACGCCTGTAATCCTAGCACTCTGGGAGGCCGAGGCGGGCGGATGGCTCAAGCTCAGGAGTTCAAAACCAGCCTGAGCAAGAGTGAGACCCCGTCTCTACTAAAAATAGAAAGAAATTAATTGGCCAACTAGAAATATATATAGAAAAAATTAGCCGGGCATGGTGGCGCATGC
>CAUYPO010064245.1:0-22894 GCA_963574435.1 Cheirogaleus major | reverse complement strand
CAGGGAATTTCACCCCAATATATGAGTCCTTGGTATAAAGAACATTTTGAATATTCTTAGAGATCAGGAGGCCTTGGAAGGGGCTTTCCCTCTATCTTCATAAAAACCAGATGGACTATTAAGAAGAACAATTAGCCGGGCGTGGTGGCTCACGCCTGTAATCCTAGCACTCTGGGAGGCCGAGGCGGGTGGATCGTTTGAGATCAGGAGTTCGAGACCAGCCTGAGCAAGAGCGAGACCCCGTCTCTACTAAAAATAGAAAGAAATTAGCTGGACAACTAAAAATATATAGAAAAAATCAGCCGGGCACAGTGGCACGTGCCTGTAGTCCCAGCTACTTGGGAGGCTGAGGCAGGAGGATCGCTTGAGCCCAGGAGTTTGAGGTTGCTGTGAGCGAGGCTGACGCCACGGCACTCACTCTAGCCCGGGCAACAGAGTGAGACTCTGTCTCAAAAAAAAAAACAAAAAAAACCAAAACAGGCTGCATACCTGAAACTATGTGTCTAAATGTGCATTTAAATGTTGTATTATTTGTACATGCTTAGAAAAAGGTCCCAAAGGACAAGGCTATCACAGGTCATGGCCCCCCCACTGGCAGGTGGGTGTGAGAGTGGGGAGGGGGGTGTGGAGAAGACAAAGATGACAGTGGACTTGGACTTTGTGATTCATACGCTCTTCCTGCCCCACAACAAGCAAGCATTACGTTGTAATAAAAATAAACGGGTGTTGGGGGGAAAGCAACAGTAGCAGCAATAGTGCTGACTTAGAAACCATCTGTTCCAATCCTGACCCTGACCCAATGCCCGGATACCTCCTTGGAGCCACTTCAGCCCTCGGTGTGGCTACCCACAGGGTACAGGACACTGTGGTTCCCTCTGCTTCCCTTGAGGAAGCAGGTGCCCTCTGTACTCTCCCCTAATCCCTCTTTCCCCGGCACCCCGGGAGTGTTTTGTTTTGAGACAGAGATCCTCTCGCCTCAGCCTCCCGAGTAGAGGGCTTTATATCTGTCCCTCCCTAGAAGCAGTCGAGGGCTTAAAGAGGTCTCATCCACAACAGGCCTGCAGGGAGAAAGGGGCACCTCCAGACCCCAGGCCCTGCTCCAAGACTGTTCTCGGAGTCCTACTATGGCTGCACCAGCTGCCCACTCCTGGATCTGCCCCTGTGCTGGCCCCCCCTCCCGTGAAGTGGAGCCCAGACCTCTCACTGTGGCAGTCCCTTCACCACTGGCCCAGTCCTGTGAGCTCTGCCAGACCAGATGACAGTCTTTCCCTCTCTACATCCGCAGAGTTCCTACCGCTAGCACCTTTGCTTTCTCCATTCCTGCTGCCCAAAAACTCCTTTCCCACCCCAGACCCCTATCTCGCACTCTCCCACTCTCCACTTGGTGACCTTTTATGCTCCTACTCATCCTGCGAGACCCCGTTCATGTGTCACCTCCTCCAGTAAGTCTCCCATGTTCCCTCGCCTCTCTCTTCTGAGCCTCCATATCTATTTTGTGACTCTGCTGGGAATGGCGCAGACTAAGTGTCAATTTTTATGAAACTATATAGATTAACATTGCAATTTTCCAGATGAGGAAACTGAGACCCAAAGAGAGACAGCAACTGGCCCACGGTCACCTCCAACATGCAGATGCCTGCCATGATGTCTCTGCTACTTGTGGCCATGGGCCTCACGAAAGCACTTCAGGTATGGTCATCTTCCACTGCCCCCGTCCTGGCAGGGAGCTGAGCTATTGGCTTCTTCCAACTCTAGAGGGAGGAAAGAATGCCTGATACTTCCCCTGGGGATCACTCGGCCCCAGGGGACAGCCCCAGACACTGGCCTTGGAGAGCCAGTTGTTCCTAATCTCCCTCCCCTGCAGCTCTGTTTGAGGCCCTTAGTGCCTTTCTCAGTAGTACAAGCCCCCCTCAGTGGAGGGGAGAGCTGGGTGGCAGGGTCCCATTCTCCCAGGGCCCATCCTCTCAGTCCTTGCCGCTCCTGCCCCCTCAGGCCCAGAGCCACCCCATCCAACGACGAGATCTCTTCTCTCAAGAAATGCCCCTGGACATGGCCCTGGCCTCCTTTGATGACCAGTACGCTGGCTGTGCTGTAGCCATGACAGCTGCTCTACCAGATCTCAACCATACAGAGTTCCAGGCCAACAAAGTGTATGCGGATGGCTGGGCGCTGGCAAGCAGCCAATGGCAGGAGCGCAGGGCCTGGGGACCAAAGTGGAGCCTCAGCCCTACACGTCTGCCCCCGCCACCTCCGGGCTTCCGCGATGAGCATGGGGTGGCCCTCCTGGCTTACACAGCCAACAGTCCCCTGCACAAGCAGTTCAACGCAGCTGTGCGTGAGGCAGGCCGGTCGCGGAACCACTACCTCCAGAACTTCTCCTTCAAGACTCTCCATTTCCTGCTGACGGAGGCCCTGCAGCTGCTGAGCAGCAGCCAGCGTCTGCCCCGGTGCCGCCAGGTGTTCCGAGGGGTGCATGGCCTGCGCTTCCGGCCAGCAGGGCCTGGAGCCACAGTAAGACTGGGGGGCTTTGCCTCCGCGTCCTTGCAGAATGTTGCAGCCCAGAATTTTGGTGAGGATACCTTCTTTGGCATCTGGACCTGCCTTGGGGCCCCTATCAAGGCCTACTCCTTATTCCCTGGAGAGGAAGAGGTGCTGATCCCCCCATTCGAGACCTTCCAGGTGATCAATGCCAGCAGACCAGCCCAGGGCCCCGCCCGCATCTACCTCCGGGCCCTGGGCAAGCGCAGCACATACAACTGCGAGTACATCAAAGGTGAGGAGGGCGCGCACGGGTCAGCACCTGTGCAGGTGGGCTTCCCCTATCCACGAAGGCCTCTGACAAACCCAAGCCCCCACCCCCTGGGCTCAAGGCATGCACACATAAACGCCACCAGCTGGTGAGGAGGACCCAGTGATGTCCACCAGCCCCCACCCTTCCATCTGAGGGGAGACATGACACTCTGAAGGTATCTAAGCCAAAGCTGGGGCTGAAGAGGGTTTCCTGACCAAGGCAAGGGCCTTTGGCCATTTCAGGGGGCAAGGAGCTCTGGGCAGACTTTTCTCCTGGCTGGAAGCTGGAATGGAATTGTTTTCCAGCCAGAAAATTGACACCTAAACCGCTTTTGCCAGAAATGAGCATAAGCCCCAACCTCAGTTTCCGAGAAGAGTGCATTTATTAGATGGAATAGGAATCATGTGCTGTGGTGTGTGCTGGGCAAGGGTGGCAGGGGTGGCAGGGGTAGTGAGACAGCAGCCAGGTGCTGTGCCCCTAAGGCCCAGCTCAGGCTGTGGTCAGGCAGGTGTTCATGTGGCTTCAGTTTCCACCATGGAAAGGATCAGGGTTGTGCGTGAGTTGAGGGAAGGTGAGGAAGACATGCAAAGAACACAAACCAGCCCCTCCTTGGCTGGGATAAGGCATGGAAGAAGAAGAGGCGGGTGTGGAAAGGAGGCAAAGTCACAGGCCAAGGGAGCAGGAGTCCCCAGAACAGATCCTGGCTTTGATGGCTGGCTCCCTGCTGATGGTCAAGTCAAACCTAGTCAAGGGAGGTCCCACCATCAGGGAACAGAATTAGGAGAAAATGCACCAGTTTTTGTTAACAAGTCAGGGCTGGACCACCAGGACTCTGAGGTCCCTTCTTGTCTGGAAAACTGAGGCTGGAGAATTCTTTACTGTTTCTTTCCTACAGACAAGAAGTGTAAGTCTGGACCCTGCCATCTGGATAATTCAGGTAAGGGCTGCAGACAGCTGTGGGACTCAGCTAGGGGATGAACAGGCTGTTCTGGGGTTGGGGCCCTCACCTGGATTTTCCTCCTATAAGGAAAACAACCTCCTTAATCAAACAAAGTCAACTCTCTGTCCCTGACCTGGGTAGAGTGACATCTGGTTGGTGATGTCCATCTCATATCCGCCAGGGACAAGGCAACCCCTTGTTTATCCCAGCTTGGTTCATGCTTGGACATGTGGATTGCTGTGGGGCATGGGGGAACTCTCTTAATCAGGCACCTGTAGGGGTTGCTAACCTTGCCGAGATGTATACGTGGTAGGGGTGCTGGTTAGGGGAGCAGAGACAGCTGCTCTCCAGCCTGAGTCTGCCCCTCCCTTGCAGGAGAAGGCCACTGATCAGGCCGAAAGATTCAGGCTGCTCCCCACAAGGTCCTCCCCTGGGCCCTCCTCCTTCAGTGACAGAGCCCACTGTCTCCGTTGCTGCCCTCAGGACTCCCTTGGACCCACCTTTGAAGGCTGAGGCAGGCCTTGGGAGCTGGAGGCCTGGACTCTAGTAAAAGCTCTGTACTAACCTTCTCTGACCAACTCATCTTTCTCTGGGCCTCAGTTTCCCTATATGTATCATAAGAAAATCAGACCAGATGATTTCCAGGTCCCTCTCATCTGTGACTCTTCTCTTCCCTTAAGTACCTTCTCTGCCAAGGCCTACCCGGGCCACCACTTCTCACAGCGAGAATAGGTAGGCCACTTCCAGGGAAGAAATGGCAGCTCCTTGCCAAGCTTTGGTCTCTCCTCTCTCCTCAGGGCTCTGGGGATGGTGGGCAAGAAGGGTCTCTGGCCTCCACTTTGTTCCCACCATTCTCCCTGGCATAGTAACACTCAGTGTTCCGTGCACACCATCCCACTAATCCTCACCGCACTCCAGTGGTGGAGATACTGTCATCAGCCTGGTCTACAGATGACAGAACTAAGGCACAAAGAGGACAAGCAAGCAGCCCTGTGCTATGCAGCTAGTAAGGGGTGGAGTCCAGACAGCCTGGCTCTACAGCCACGCTCTGAAGCACACAGCAGGATGGTGCCCAGCACTCCCCAGACAGCATCTCATTTCATCTTTCCTGCATTATATAGTCATGTGTAGTATCCATACGTCATTAAATAGTAAAGTGAGACCCTGAGACAGAAGTGACTTGCCCAAGGTGACAAAGTGAGTTAGTGGCAGAGCCAAGACCAGAAGCCAGGTTTCTAACCATTTTCTTTCGAGTTCTGATGATGCAATCTCAGGCACTGGAAAAGTGTAGATTTCCGCCCAGTTCCCCTGGCACCTCCCCTTCTGGGGTTTGGGCAGAGGAGACAAGTTCAGCATGACCAGCTCGGATCTCCGCTCCCTGCTCCCTGCTCCACCCCACCCTGCAATGCCTCATTTGAGTCAACAGAAGGCAGGGGGTCACACCCAGTGACCTCTGGAAGGGGCATTATGACTCTCATTGGTCTCCTCAACTCTGTCTACCTTTCTCCCTAAATTCTTTATTTTTTAAAGGCAGTCAAAATTTAGCAGCGTGTGGAGGGGGTCATATACCAACTTTAGTGACACTAACATTAGTAAGTTCTGATAACCCACTGCCATGGGGCAGCCCCTCCCTAAATTCTTGGTCTCCATCTCTGTCGACTGTCACAGTTTGTGTATCAGTCTTTCCAGCTCACTCTGCCAGTCTCTCCATTTTGTATCTTCATGTCTTCACTTTGCTCCTAAATCAATCAATCAATTAATCTCTCTCTCTCTCTCTTTCTTTTTCCCTTATAGCCATGGGTCAGGGCCCCCTCTCCACAGTCTGGTCCCTACTGCCGTTGCTCTGGTTCCTTGGGTGAGGGCCTTTCCAGAGAGTCCAGGCCTCCTCTAACCCATCAGACACCAAACAGCTCTGCCTGCTGCTGCCCACCCTGAGGAGGCCGGCCATGTGTGTGCTTTAAGTGTTGCCAAGATCCCTGGTAAACCTTCTTGCATGGAACTCTGGGACCTTCTCTGGCAGCTGCCAGATCTGCCATGGAGAAACAGGAGAGAATTTGGGGACTGAACCTTATCCTCTGAATAGAGGTAAAGGGACTCCAGGACAGGCAGCAACTCACTCAGAGATAGAAGGGACTTCAGCTCATTTGGGGGGTGATGGGAGAAGAAAGCTCTTGGCCATGGTACTTGCTGGTGTTACTTAAATGCCTCACAGGTCCACCTGGAAAGTTCCTATTCAATCCTCCAAGCCTTCTTGACCTCCCCCATTAGGGGTCCGCCTCTGTGCTCCCATGGGTCCTTAGATGCTTCCATGGACCACGTGTCTATATCTATCTGCCACGTTGGACTGTGAGCTTCCTGAGGGCAGAGATTGTGTCTGAGGCACAGAGGTGGTGACAGGAAATGTCTGAAAGTCAGAAAGGAACAAATACCTGGGCACAGCTGGTCCCTGCACTGCCGCACCTTGGACGCTGTCAAGCTCCAAATGGCTGCGCGCAGGAATGGGGTGGACTGTACCTAACTCCAGAGCACAGAGAGTGGGAGAGATGGAAGAGAGAGCTCTGGGCCCTCTGCCAGGGTCTCAGCCAAATCCCACTCATTTTTTGTCAGCAAAGATATAACTTCCGCTCTAATCCATGAGTCCTGAGGTTCTTCTCTCTAGAGAGGCTGACCTGGGTCCCCAACTTTCACCACCAGGGGCCGCAAGGGTAAGACAGCACACCAAGAGACTGCTAGGCACACACTTTATTATGAGCTGGGGCTTTGGGGCCTAATGTCTGTACAGCGTCCTGCTCTGGAAACTAGACCGACTATCCCCTTTCCTGAGTCCCTAAGCAGAGACAGGCAAGACGACAACAGCAGCTACTGAGGGAGGCAAATAGGAAATGCAATAGTTCTGTTTCTTATATAATAATCCACACTCTCCACACTTACAGCTCTAACACCCAGCATGGACATTTAAATCCATCCTGCCAAAACTGTACTTTGATCTTGACCTTCTCAGAGTTGCTCCTCTGGAATCAGGGGAGTGGCAGGCTCTGTAATATCCTCAGTTAGGGTATGTAGACAATGAGTGTTCCCTCATGGATAGTGAAGTCAGTAGCTCTGGTCCTGAAGAGAGGGTGTCCCAGGCTCTTAGGAGCAATGGGGAGAGACTGGCTGGCCTATCAGAGGACCAACAACCTAGCCTTGGCCATCCCTGTCTGGAGCTGCTGTGGGCTACAGCAGATCCCTGGACCCAGCCCCAGACCTCACAGGGCCTGCACCAGCACCAGGAGGCTCATGACCAGGGCCATGAAGAAGAAGATGCCCAGGAAGAAACGGTCCATCACACGGGCCAGGCGCTTCCAGTCCTCATGGCGGCGCTGGGCAGCCCGGTGGGTGCGGAAGGTGTTGGCAATGGTGGCAACATGGTGCAATAAGGCTTCCTGGCGGCACAGACACCGTGGATCATGGCAAGGGCCTGCTTGTGGCCTAGCCACTCCCTCAGGAGGCTGGGGACTAGGGGATGACTCGGGAGGCTTACGCTGCCCACAGGGCTCCCCTCTTTCCCGCACGCACAGGCCCCGTGCCAGGTGTCCCAGCAGGAGGGCCCGAGCCCAAGCTGGCACTGGGCGGGCACTGGGACCACAGTAATGTAGGTTCATGATTAGGATGGTGAGTGCCGTGGAGAACGTGACCATGGTCATAGTGGCCATGTAGTACTTCCCTGCAAGAGAGAGAGCCAATTGGGCCTAAAACAAGAACTTGTGGGTCCTGAGCTTCCCAGCCACCTCTGCACAAATGGAACAAGCCCACCATGAGGCACTCAGGACCCTTCAAACCCAATGGAGGGAGCAGGAAGGAGGTAAGGGCCAAATTCTCCCCATCCCTCATTCCTACAAGTGGGCAGAAGCTATCTGCTCCCTAATTGTTGCACTGGCCGCTGGAGGTTGCACTTACACACAACCCATGAAAAGTCATGCTCCCAAATAGTTGCCAGCATGATCTGGCGCAAGATACTGATCCTTCCTGTACAACTGGGATAACAACAGAACCTATCTCATAGGTTTGTGGTGATGCTTACTTGAGTTAATAAATATCAAATGCTTGGGGGAGCGCCTGGCACACAGTGAGCACTCAATATGTTTTGCTTATTAAGATCCGGAGACAGCCGGGCACGGTGGCTCACGCCTGTAATCCTAGCACTGTGGGAGGCCGAGGAAGGAGGATTGCACAAGGTCAGGAGTTCGAAACCAGCCTGAGCAAGACCCGTCTCTACTAAAAATAGAAATTAATTGGCCAACTAAAAATATATAGAAAAAATTAGCCGGACAGCTCTAGTCCCAGCTACTCGGGAGGCTGAGGCAAGGAGGATCGCTTGAGCCCAGGAGTTTGAGGTTGCTGTGAGCTAGGCTGACGTCACAGCACTGTAGCCCAGGCAACAGAGTGAGACTCTTGTCTAAAAAAAAAAAAAAAAAAAAAAGATGGGGGGACAGTGATGCTTCTCCATCAAGGTCTTAAGAAAAGACCAATTCCTTCCCGGCCCTAGCAGCGAGAGGTTTATCCCCAGACGGGGCCTTCTCCTTTCCCCTCAATCTCAAAAGGAGGCCATGCTCCTATGTATCGCCTCTCATGCACTGAAGCGGGGACCCCTCTGCTGATTCCGGCCCTGCCCCGGCTCCCTCCCCCCTGCACTGGTGGACACCCACGCGCATCACTCGAGAAGGGCACGGGGTCCCCCCACGCCCGGCCCGCTCACCGATTAGCGGCACGCTCTCGGCAGGCGGCATGCTCTCGGCCAGGAGCAGCTGGAACACGGTGAGCGCCAGCAGCACGGTGACTCCGAGCGACACCTTCTCGCCGGAGTCTGCGGGCAGGTGGAAGGCGAGCGGCGCGAGCAGCGAGATGAGCACGCAGGGGAGCAGCAGGTTGCACACGTAGGCGGCGGCGCGGCGCCGCAGCAGCAGCGTGAAGGTCACGTCGGGGTAGGGCTCAGAGCAGCACCCGTAAGTGAGCACGCGCCTCCGCGCCGGCATGCCCAGCACGCGCCACTCCACGTTCTCCACGAAGTCGGCCAGGCTGGCGGCGGCGCCGCGCGGCCGCACGTCCAGCTGGTGCCCGCCGTGCGTCCACGAACCGAACGTCAGGCCGCAGCGCTGCGCGTCGAACGGGAAGGCAGACACGTCCACGCGGCACGAGCTACGCGTGATGGCCGGCGCGTCCCAGCGCACTGCGCCGTCGTGCCGCACCACCACGTTCGTGCTGGCCGAGGCCGACGGCTGCGCATCCGCCCTGCAGGCAGAGCTCACTGAGGCTGCCGTGGTCGTGGCCGGAGGAGCTGCCCCGGAGCCACGGTGGCCAGAACCAATCCCCTGAAGGGGTTCTGTGACTAGTTCCGCGCTAAGGCCACAAAGCCACTAGGGGCAGCACTGAGGATGGACTGTGCCCAGAGAGGGCCCTCTACCTTTGGAGGCCTAGAAGCGGTGGCGCCTGAAGGGCCCAGAGGGACACAGATCTAGCCCAGGGCACTGTAAAAATTCCCCTGCAGAACCTGGAGGGAGCTCTGGGCCGCATAGTGTCTTCCCTTGGGGGTCATCTGTAAAACTCGTGGAGGGGCCTCAGGGAAAGTGTGCAGACCATGTGTTGGCTGGGAGATACAGAACTGGTCAAAGAGACATTAAAAAAAAAATGTTCCAGAGGGCTAAGCCTTGGAGGAAAGAGACCCTTAGGTGCTTGGGGAGCCCTGAGAGACACAGCACTGGCCCTGGACCACCCAGTGGGTTCCCAAGAGACATTAGGCTGGTTTGGCCTGGTGCAGCCTAAAGTGGGAGTGCCACGCAGGGGCTGTGAGCTCCTGGTATCTTAGAAGGGTCCTGGGGAAAGCTTCCAGGGCAGTATAGCAACCAGGTCAGTGGTGGGGAGCGGGGATCAGGCATGTCCAGGGCTAGGGGCAACCCTGGAGAGGGGTAGGAGGGGAGGGCAGTACTTGTTATAGAGTACGATGTCTGGCCGCCACACAAGACTGCTGGGGATGCGGATGGCATCCAGGCCACCGTAGGCATCAGGGTCCCATCGTAGGTAGGCATCTGTCCACTCCTGCCGGATCCACAGGTACAGGGTCAGTACCTGGTTCCGCTCGTCCTAGTGGGGGGCACAGATGTGGACACATGTATTTGCATACCCTCCTGTTTGCACACACTCACCTACAGGGCTCTGGTCAGTATCCACACACCCAGCTTGCCCATACAGTCCAGTTCCCACCTAGGCCTGACCTTGCTATGTGTGTGACCTTCTCTTCTCTGGGCCTCGGCTTCATCAGCAGTTATATAATCCCTGCTAGGTGGGGATTCACGTGTGCAAGGTGGTGGGCACTAAGAGTTAATAGCCAGGGCCAGGCACGGTGGCTCAAGCCTGTAATCCTAGCACTCTGGGAGGCTGAGGCTGGCGGATCACTCAAGGTCAGGAGTTCGAAACCAGCCTGAGCAAGAACGAGACCCCGTCTCTACTAAAAATAGAAAGAAATTAATTGACCAACTAAAAATATATACAAAAAATTAGCTGGGCATGGTGGTGCATGCCTGTAATCCCAGCTGCTTGGGAGGCTGAGGCAGAAGGATTGCTTGAGCCCAGGCATTTGAGGTTGCTGTGAGCTAGGCTGACACCATGGCACTCTAGCCCGGGCAACAGAGTGAGATTCTGTCTCAAAAAAAGAAAAGAGTTAGTACTCAGTAATTAGTAACTTATCATTGTTGTTAATAATTAACATTTACACAAAAAGGGTGACAGCAACAGAAGGTACTGCACCCATAAAAAAAATAAACATTTACAGAAAAAGAATT
This sequence comes from Cheirogaleus major, assembly GCA_963574435.1. NCBI lineage: Eukaryota > Metazoa > Chordata > Mammalia > Primates > Cheirogaleidae > Cheirogaleus > Cheirogaleus major. The sequence goes on along the minus strand of CAUYPO010064245.1, from coordinate 12,345 downwards.
GCTTGGAGGATAATCCCAGCCTCTCCCCCTTTTGTTCCTTGACACTGTTACAGGTAAACACTCCACAGCTATACCACCACCATAACGCACCATGTCGATGATTTGGGACAACGTCACCTCCAGGGTCACATTCAGAGTCTGGTCTGTGTCTGCCACAGGTCTCAGGGCACTCGTGTAGTTGGCAAAGAGGTCACGGAACAGCTTGTGAGCCAGCCTGCCCTCGGCTCCCAAGCACTCTGGGGGATCAGTAAGAAGGGTTGTCCATCTGTGACCCTAGTCTGGGGACCTCTGCTCACACCCTCCACTCCCAAGGCTGGAGCCCTATCACCTACTCCACTGTCTCAGAGCCTTCTGAATGGGTCTCCGATGTCTGCCCTCTGTCACTTTAGCTGTGGCTCCAGTTCCTCCCTGGGCTGCCTCCAGGGACAGATGAGGTAAAGGCCATAGAGTGGGTTGGTACTATCTTCTGGAGCAAGGCTGACAGATTTCTTCCCTTTCCCTTTCCTTCCTGGGACCTGGATTCTGGTTGCCCTGCTGCAGATGCTAGAGGAACCCAAAGAGCCCACAGGAGTCCAAACTTTCACCCAGGCATGCCCCCTGCCCCCCACTCCAGTCTCTCAAACCTGTTTCTATTTCATCTGCACTGCAGTTGGTTTTCAAAGCTTCTGATGTTATGGGACATTACCCTCTTCTGAAAACACACTCTTCCCTAGGCTTTCCTGACACACATCTTCAGTCCCTGACTTAAATATTGTTCCCCAGAATCCTGTCCTTGGCTGCTCTCTTCTTTTACTTCAGCTCAAATTTTTCTCCTGAGCTCCAGACCCATATATACTGCAAAGCGCTCCTGAATTTCTTACAGACACCTTAAACCCTGTAGGTCCAAAATATGAACTCATTTCTCACACCCCTGCTCTTATCCCGTGTTCCCTATCTCAGCAAATAGCACGCCAGTGACCTCAGCCAGAAACCTGGGAGTTATCTTTCCCTTTTCTCCCTCCTTCCTTCTCCCTCTGCCATCCAACCAACCTCCAAATCTTGTCAGATCATTCAAATCCCCAAAATGTTGTTAAACATCTCTTGACTCCATCCTCGCTAGCTTGGACCACAACAGAAGCAAGCTCCTCTCTGCGCTCCCCCGACCCCATCACCAGGCTCACCTTCCTCCACACTTCCAACAGATCAAGCTTTTAAACATGCACATCTGACCAGGCAGTGGCTGCATGATAAAGCACTGGCCTGGCCATCATGCCTGTCATGATCTGGCCCTTCTGACTTTTCCAGCTCTATCTTTGGAAGCTCCCTCCTCACCATGCCACCCCAGCCAGGCATGTCTCCTCTCCCCCTCTTCAGCACCCCTTTCTCCATACTCCCCAGATAGGGAGCTTGTTCTCAGCACAGGTGCTGAGGAGAAAGATAGAGACCATGTGGAGAGAGATCTGGGGAGACAGGAATACCAGTGAGGCCAGGGTTGGTTTACTGAGCTTCATACCTGGAGGGAGTAGGAACAGGAGCAGAAGGCTCAGGCTGAGGTGGTGGCTCCCAGGCCCCATGGCCAGGCCACAGCAAGCGGTGGTGCCGGTCTCTGGGTGTGAGGCCTCCTGGCCAGACCTAGGGCAAAATCAGGCCCAGCTGGCAAGGATGGTGTGGCCAGTACCTAGAAGTCAGAAGTGAGACTGAGATCCCTGGTGGGTCCACCCACCTTCCAGGGAGCCTGTAGCCCTTCCGGTTATCTGACCCTCCTATTTGTACCTGCCCTTGGATTTTAGTACTTGGTCCTTGGCATCTGTTGTTTCTCCTCTGCTGGTCCTTGTCTCTTCTGGCCCCTGAGGGGTCTGAGGTACAGGATGGGGGGGGGCTCTTTGCTCTTCTCATTAGCTTAATTGCAGGGTTGGGACACCTGTGCCCATGGCAACAGAGCAACTGAAACTGACACCTCAGGCCTCTGAGACCTGAATTATTCAAACCTCTGTAAAGCAGCACCCAGAAAGTACAGGTATGCTGAGGTCAGGATCTGTGGAAGACAAGGGCCTGAGTTCTGGAGGCTCCCTTTAGACCTGCAGCTCTCCTCCCAGTGAGGGACTGAACACATCAGGCTAGGTGTCACGTGCCAGGCAAGCTCTCCCCTCCTGGTGGGAGTGGTACTGAGCCTCGCTGCTCCAGGTGGCCCCACAGAGCAGGAGATGCAGCCCATATCCTTTACTCAGAGTCCACACAGCTGCCTGATCTGAGGCTTAGTTTTTGCTGTGCCCAAACACCGTGGGCAGTATGGGCTAGTAGGGAAAGCATTGGCTTTGGAATTATTTTCAACTCTGTCTTAGGAGCTGTCTGACCCGGGTAAGATAATGAAACTCTGGTTTCAGTTTTCTCAATCTGGATAATGGGATTAACAGTATTCACCTTGCAAGTTGTAAGGATTAAATGAGACAACCCAATAGTGCAAGGGAAGGGTCTAGCATGGTGCCTAAGGTACAGCAGGCAGTCACCAGTATTTACACTATGGTCCCAGTGAATTAGTCAGGATATCTTCAGAAACACAAATTTAGATTCACAGGTATTTATTGTGCACAACATTTTTTATTACTTTTGTCCAAGTTGGGCAGTTGCCTGACTGACAGCTACATATACTTCCCCGGCAATCACATCCATGGCATCACATCACATCCATACCATTCAGGTATCGTGGATACACCAGTGATTTCCTTCTCTTTCTACAGCCCGGTCCCCAGATGCTTGTATCCAACCACCTTCCCAACATCTCCCTCTGGATGCTGCACAAGCATTTCAAAATGAAATGTTTCACAAAATCCAACACTCACTCCTACTAAAAACTCTCAGCAATCTAGGAATGGGGGGAACTTCCTCAACTTGTTAAAAAACTACTACCAAAAAACCCCTACGGCTAACATTATACTTAATGGTGAGAAAGTAGAAGCTTTTCCCCTAAGATGAGAATAAGGTAAGGACGTTTCCTTTCACCACTCTTATTCAACATATTGAAGTCCTAGTTCATTGAGTAAGACAAGAAAAGGAGATAAAAGGTATACAGATTGGGAAGGAAGAAATAAAACTATTTGCAAATTATATGGTCATTTATATAGAAGATCCCAAAGAATCAACAAAAAAAACTACTGGAACTAATAAGGTTACACAATACAAAGTTAATATACAAAAGTCAATTGCTTTCTTATGTGCCAGGAATGAACAATTAGAATTTGCACTTGATCTTAGCCAAAAGGCCGAGAAGCGATGAACAATTAGAATTTGAAATTAAAAACACATTACCATTGAAATTAGCACCAAAAAAAAAAAAAGGAATAAATTTCATAAAATATGTGCAAGATATATATGAGGAAAACTATAAAATTCTGATGAAATTAAAAAAAGAGGTATGTAAAAATTCAGTGTTCATGGATAGGTTACTCAACATTGTTAAGATGTCAGTTCTTTCCACTTGATATGTAGATTCAATGCAATCTCATTCAAAATCACAGCAAGTGATTTTTATGGATATCAACAGATTCTAAAGTTTATATGGAAAAGCAAAAGACTCAAGAATAGTCAATACAATTCTGAAGAAGAAGAGCAAAGTTGGAGGACTGACACTACCCAACTTCAAGACTTACTATAAAGCTACAGTAATCAAGACAATGTGGTATTGGTAAAAGAATGGACACAATAGATCAATGGAACAGAATAAAGAACCCGAAATAGATCAACACAAATATAGTCAATTGATCTTTGACAAAGGAGCAAAGGTAATTCAATGGAGAAAGGATGGTCTTTTCAACAAACGGTGTTACAACAATGGGATATCCACAACAAAACCAAAAACTTAATGAACATAAACTTTACACATCTTTCACAAAAATCAACTCAAAATGGATCATAGACCTAATGTAAAATGCAAAACCATAACTTTTAGAAGATGACATAGGAGAAAATCTAGGTGACCTTGGGTTTGGCAAATGAGCATTTTAATTTTTATTTATTTATTTTTGACACAGGGCCTTGCTCTGTTGCCCAAGCTGGAGTGCAGAGGCCCAATCATACGTTGCTGCAGCCTTGAACTCCTGGGCTTAAGTGATCTTCCTACCCTAGTCTCCCAAGTAGCAGGAACTACAGGTATATGCCCCCACATCCAGCTAATTTTTAAATTTTTTGTGATGGGGTCTTACTTTATTAAAGAACCCTTAAAACCCCAAGAAAACAAACAACCCAATTACAAAATTGGACAGAAGATACACACAGAAGATATACAGATGGAATCAATGGATTAACAAAATATGGAATATCTATAAAACGGAATATTACTTAGTTATAAAAAGTAATGAAGTACTTTAACAAGCTACAACGCAGACGAACCTGGGAAACATTATGCTAAGAAGCCAGACACAAAGTCCCCATATTGTATTTCATTTATGTGAAACATCCATAAATAGGCAAATCCATAGAAGCAGAAAGTAGGTTATTGGTTCCCAGTGTATGGGGGTGGAGGAGAATTGGGAATAACTGCCAAGAGAAAGGGGGTTTACTTAGGGAGGAATGGAATGTTTTGGAACTAGTGGTGTTGGTTGCACAATAGTGAATGTACTAAAAATCACTACAGTGTACACTTTAAAATGGTGAACTTTATATTATGTGAAGTATATCTCAATTTTTAAAGTGCTACAAAACTTTTGAATTTCTCAAAAAAGACATGTAAGATACATATTTCTCAAAAAAAGGTATTATAAACAACAGAAATTTATTTCTCACAGTTTTGGAGGCTGGTAAATCCAAGATCAAGATGCCAGCAGATTTAATGTCTGGTGAGGGCCTGTTTCCTGATTCCACAGATGGCACCTTCCTGCAGTGTCCTCACATGGTGGAAAGGGCAAGGTAGCTTTCTTGAGCCTCTTTCATAAGGGAATTAATCTCATTCATGAGGTCTCCACCATTATGACCTAATAATCTCTCAAAGGCCCTACCACCTCACACTACCTCATTTGTGATTAGGTTTCAACATACAAATTTGGGGGTAGGGGCACAAACATTTAGACCATAGCATCAGAGAAACACAAACCATAATTAGATACTGCTTCACATCTACTAGGATGGCTATAACCAAAATGATAAAGAATAATAAGTCCTGGTGAAGATTTGGAGAAATCAGAACCCTCATATGTTGCTAGTGAGAATGTAAATTGGTGCAGCCACTTTGGAAAAGTTTTGCATAGACTGAGTTTCCGTATGTCCCAGCAATTTCACTTCTTAGTGAAATGAAGAAATGAAAATATGTCCACACAAAAACTTGTATGAGAATGTCCATACCAGCACTGTTTATAGTGGTCACAAAATAGAAACATGGAAACAATACAAATGTCACTCAACTGATGAAAAAAGGGCAAGTGGTATGTGCCTGTAGTCTTACCTACTTGGAAGGATCACTTGGTTGTAGTGCTCTCATGATCATGCCTGTGAAATGCAATTGCACTTTGGCCTGGGCAACATAGCAAGATCCTGGCTCTTAAAAAAAGTTGTAAAATGGATAATTACTTGACTATAAAAAGGAACAAAGTACTGATACATGCTACATGATCAAACCTTGAAATAGTAAGTGAAAGAAGCCAGTTACATGATCACATACTGTGTGATTCCCTTTATATAAAATGTCCAGAATTGGCAAATCTATAGAGATTAGAAGTAAATTAGTGGTTATTAAAATTTAGGCCTGGGAAGATTGGAGGACAATGGCTAAAGGCTTCAAGGTTTTATTTGAGGGGTTATGAAAATATTCTAAAACTAATTGTGATGATCGTTATACAACTCTGTGAATATTGAAAAAATAACTGTATATATCAAGTGGGTAATTGTATGACATGTGAATTATTTCTCAATAAACTGTTACCAAAAAAGTCATAACCTATCATGAGTGAGAGTTAGCTGAAACAAGAAAACAATTGCAGAAACAAGCAAGAGATAACAGATATTGGACATGTTAGATAATGATAATTTTAATAGTTAATTTGGGCATTGTTCTAAATACCTTAACATAAATTAATTCATATCTCTCACAACACCCTTTAAAGTAAATACTATTATTGTTTTTATTTTATAAGACAAAAGGTAACTGAGACACAGGAATAATTTACCCAAGATTCCATAGCTCATGATAACAGTGGACCTGGGATCTGAACATAGATAGTTGCAGTAAGTTCATCCCTTTCTATACTACAGCTATACTGACTCATTTAAAAACAAAATAGAAGTACGCATAATATAATTTAAGAAATAAGATGGATTGACCAGATGCAGTGGCTCACACTTGTAATCTCAGTACTTTGGGAGGCCCAGGTGGAAGGATTGCTTGAGGAGTTCAAGACCAACCTGGGCAATAAATATAGCTCAGACCCTGTCTCTACAAAAAATTTAAAACATTAACCAGGTTTGATGGCGCATGCAAAATAAATAAATAAATAAACATGTAAGGGAGACTTAGTAGAAATGCAATAATTGAATTTAGGAATTATGGTTAATTTTTTAAAGCATGACAATGGTATAATTGTTTATAAAAAACACACTTGTTAGAAATGCTTGGGTATTGATGAGTGATCTGCGTCAGGAATACCAGTGTGCAGTGAGTAGGAGTAAGAATGGGGGAAAACACGAAATAAGAGAGGAAAATGTAACAGATGTTGAATGGGTTCATTACACTATTTTACTTATGTGTGGGTGAAAATACAAGGTTTAAGGCTGAGTGTGATGGCTCACACCTATAATCTCGTCACACCTGTAATCTCAGCACTTTGGGAGGCCCAGGTGGGAGGATCACTTTGAGGCTAGGAGTTTTGAGACCAGCCTGAGCAACATAGCAAGACCTCATCTCCACAAAAATAAAAATAAAAATAAAATAGCCAGGTGTCGTGGTGCACACCTGTAGTCTCAGCTACTTAGGAGGCTGAGGCAGGAGGATCACTTGAGCCTGGGAGTTTGAGGCCTCTGCACTCCAACCTAGGTGACAGAATGAGATCCTCTCTCTAAGAAAAAGAAAAACAAAAAGAGTAAAACATCCATTCCAGCATTCTGCTGAGAAAATTAGTTATTTTGGATGTTGTAACAAGGTTATGGATCACATAGCTATTGAGTCTTGAGAAACCTGGTTCCTGCTTTATATTTTTGAGAAATTAAAATGTTTTTCTTTTTATTTCCATGGGATTTTGGGATGTAGAAGAGATTGTTCATCACTTTTACCTTGAACTGGAAGTCTGTTCTCTATGATGCCACATGGCTTCTATGACAAACATTTGATTTATAACCTTTATTTTTCATTTTATTTTATATATATATTTTTTCTTCTTTTTGTTTCTTTTTTTCCCCCCTCAAAAGCAGCAATTACATAGAACCTTTTTTAATATAAAGAAAATAATACTTGCTCTAAGAGGAAATATTGCACAAATTCACAATTCTTATCACTGTTAAAGGATAACCATTTCTATAGCACACTCACTTATCAAAAAACTCCTCTGATGAAGAAAGGTCAGGAATTCTTTGCTAGAAGTCCCGCAATGCTGTGACTCACTCAGGATCACACAGCAAATGTCAGTAATGGAGAGGAGATTCACAGCTGAGTAACACTTATCCTCAAGGACGAACCACAGGGGCAGGCCCATTCTGATTTCTCATATCTGAATTCCCTGATGTCCTAGAAGTCTTTGGCTTAATTCTAATTGGAATTTGCTCACATCTTCAGTTTGACAAATCAAAATAAGATCTGAATAGTACTCATGTTGCTCATTTGATACCTCTCATAAACAACTCTCTGTGAAGCAGCAACGTTAGGGATCATTGTCATCTTTATGCAAAGGAATCTGAGTTTAGAAAACTGAGGTGTCAGCCAAGGTTTAACAACTAAAAGCACCAGAATAGAAAAGCAAGGAGGCTTTGCACGGTAAGCATATTCTCTTGGGTAATTTCAGACCTCAACTGGGAATCTATGTGCATAAATATATGTACAGTAGTCAGTATCAATCAATAATCAACTCCCCTGCCCCCAAATATGTCCTTATAAACTTAGTCTTTGGGCTGGTCTGTATCTCAGTGTAGCACCAAATTGTTCTCTCTTTAACCCATGGCCTGTCTTCATTTAGACTGCAAATTTAAAAACAGGCTACAATCAAACAATGCCACCATAAAAGATCCTTGGGGCAAGAAGGCTCAAAAATACAAAGGGAAAGCCAATACCAGGAATGCTATAAACATTTATTTATTTTTTTAAGAAAGTAGCTTCAGAAAAAGAGGAAAATAATCTAGATCATTTATTTATATATATATATATATATTTTAATAAAAACCTTTACATAATCTTCATGCATAAAGACCCTGGGGTGGCCATATTGCCTGTGACAGCTCTACCACAAACTGTCTCAGGCCATTATCTGGGGCTCCCCCATAGCTGGCAGCAATGTAGCAAAGGCCCTATGCCTGCACCTAAAGCCCAGCTGTTTGCCTGCCTCAGTGATGGTTTCACCTTCTGGGAGGGAAGATAGAGGGTGGAAAATGCTTTGGGACTAATATGGGAAGAACAGGAAGGGATACCCAACCTGCCATTTTTTTATCCAAACTCTATAGGCAAATCCAGAGTCCCAGAAAGATGACTGAAAACCAGGAATGAAAACAGAATTCTGGGAGCTTCCCAGAGACATGTGATATGTGACCAAGGGCTGCTGCACATGGTAGTAGGGAAGGTATGGTGTTCATAGAACATTCAAGGCAGGAACAAAACAAGCCTTGAAGATTGATCACTCCATGGCAGGCACTCACTTCTACCCTAAATGTGTTGGAAAGACCTGTTGTTTCCTAACTCAGGTCAACCCTCTTTGACTCAAAAACTCAGTGTTAACTAACCAAGCTACTTAAAAGACAGATTTCCATTCCTCCTTTGGATAGTTCATCTGCTAAAGAAGGACAGTCCTAGACCAACACATTTGTCCCATAATCTGTCTCACTTCTCTATAGTATAAAAGGGCTGGTAGGAGTAGGGTAGCAGGTTGGCATGGATCCAGAATGGCTGGGAATGGAAAAGGATTCCCTGGTTTTCTGGGGATTCTGCCAAAGGGACTTTATTGACCCTTTTCAAAAAGAGGAAAAAAAAAACAAAAAACAAAAAACAATGGTCTTGAGGATGGTAAAAGGAGACTTCTCTCCTTTTTCGGGTTCTAGAAGCCCTTATGCTGTGTTAAGTATTAAGAAAAGCCCTGAACAACTGGAGGAAGGGAGAGTGGATTGCATAGCCAACCCAGAGAATGGCAAACAGTACCAATCAAAACAATGCAGGGAACCTCTGTGTGGTGAGTGTGAACAGGCATGTGAGTGTGGTGTAAAGAGCCTGGGGCTCACTGGCTCCCAACAGTCAGTTCTCGAAGATAGGACTGTGTGAGGCTGCGCAGTTCCTCCAAGGCATAGTCCTCAGGCAGGGGGAGCCGGCCAATGTGGGGAGCCAACAGGCGCAAAGGGACTCGCTGAGGGTCTGGTGTTGAATCAGAGGTTGTATCAGGAGCATGCTGCAGACTCAGTACCACCCGCAGCAGGTTGGCTATACGTTTGGCCATGTCTAGAGAGAAAAAGTGGAGTGAGCACCAAGGATAGGGGGTGGGGTGTAATATTCATAAAGATAGGAAGCAAATAGGCAGGAAGTGGAGATAGGCTAGAGTTATACCTGACTGAGCTAGGCGATCCTTGGCATTGTAACACTGGATCTGCTCTATCCGGTTGCACAGTGACGTCACTTTTGCGTGTAACTGCTCCAGCTCATAACCTGAGCAATCCACCTACAAAGAAGCAAAGAAACTAATTAATCCAAGAGGAGTTCCCATCACTCCAATCCTACCCATAGATTAGACAAAACTCTGAAATGGTGAAATGAGAGAGGAGAAAACCCAAGAAGCTGGTGCAGTGCCATGCAACTACCATCTAGCCTAGTAGTTGAGGACAAGACACTCCAATAGCAGTAATTCACCATAGGAAGGTAACAGTGTACAGAGCCTTGGACTAGGCAAGTCTTGAGATCATAATTCATGAACCATGTAATTAGCAAGCATTAACGTGGCACCAAAAATCTAGATAAATCTGGATTTAGAGAGATGATGTGACTTAAGAGCACACAAGTAGTAAAAAATGGAGCCCAAACTAGCATTTACTTTACTCTAGCATCTACTTTACTATATTGATAGTGCTCTTTGCTTAATCTCTATGCTTATCATGCTATAGCAATTGTGAATTGACCTACATATATCTCTCTTACCGAATTATTACTCTACATACTGTTTACCTTTACATCCACTACAGTACTTCGCACACAGTGAAATAACTGTCTCAAAAACCAGGTTGTGTAAATGGATTAATCAATGCTCAATTAGAAAAGGGTTTCTTCAGAGATTATTTAGGGATGATGATTTTAATTCATCCTAAAAATCTAGCAAACATTTAATTATGCCTATTGTGTGCCAAGTATTCTGCTAGGAGTTAGAACTTTAATGAGGATAATAATAGATAACAATTATTAAATATTTAGTATGTGAAAGGTACTATGCTAAACAATTTATGTATATTTTGTTTAATCTTTTTGAATACCCTGTCAGAATATGCACTATAATCTGTGCCACTGTCCACCCTACTCCCTGCTTTTCTTTAAACAGATGAGAGATAAAGAGAAGTTAACTTGTTCAAGATTATATAGCTAGTGAATGTGAGAGCCATGAATTGAACCTAAGACTCTTAATTACAGAACATAGGTTTATTACTTTTTTTATTTTGTTGAGACAGAGTCTTGCTCTGTTGCTGAGGTTGAGTTCAGTGGTGATCATAGCTCACTACAGCCTCAAACTCCTGGGCTCAAATGATCCTCCTACCTCAGCCTCCTGAGGAGCTAGGTCTACAGGCATGCACCACCACGCCCAGCTTATTTTAAAAAATTGTAGAGGTGGGGTCTCACTGTGTTGCCCAGACTGGTCTTGAACTCCTGGCCTCAAGCAATCCTCCTGCCTTTACCTCCCAAAGTGCTGGAATTATAGGATAGGCGTCAGCCACCGTGCCTGGACCAGAACTTGAGCTCTTAACCTCTATATTCTATGCAGAGGTCCTCAAACTACGGCCGCGGGCCACATGCGGCCCGCTGAGGACATTTATCTGGCCCGACGGGTGTTTTTGCCCGTTTTGTTTTTTTACTTCAAAATAAGATGTGTCCAGTGTGCATAGGAACTTGTTCATAGTTTTTTTTTAAAACTATAGTCTGGCCCTCCAACGATCTGAGGGACAGTGAACTAGCCCCCTGTTTAAAAAGTCTGAGGACCCCAGCCTATTGCCTTTAACCTTAAAATAAAAAAGATCTCCCTAAAAGTAGGGCTTATGGCAACCTGGAGATGTGAATAAGTAACTACAATATGGTCTGACAGGCAATACGCTAGTAGAAAAATGCACCAAGTGTTTTGGTAGTAAAAAACAAAGTATAAATTAACTCTCTGGGGGAAAAGGAGGGAGAAATAGAGTTAACAGCAATCTAGATCTTTATTTATTTATTTATTTATTTTTAGCAATCTAGATCTTAAAGGATGAATATAAGTGTGCTAGGTAAAGAGCAGAATATAATATGGTTTGCTGAAAACACCACAGGTATCTAAGTGTGAGTGGTGCAAGCTAGCAAGGCTGAGATGTGGAATGTGAGTGGTAGGAATTAAGGCAGGAGTAAAAGGTAAAAGCTTCTAAAGGGACTTAAATCCAGTACTTATGAGTTTGTTTTTTGTGCTGTAAGCAAGCAATGGATACCTATCTTATGACTATCAAGACTGATGCAACACATTTTAATGAAGACTTTTACAATTTTAAAACATGCAAAACAATTAGTGAAACAATTTTCCTTGCATAATCTCTTTTATTCTATATCTCATCCCTGAGCTTCTCACTCTAACTAGGGCTGAACAAGAGGGGACTGCCTACAAACAAGCCTCAGGAATGTCTATTGCATATGTTAGTTGGTAATGAAGTGTTTTAAAGTTTTAATACATTGTCAAAATAACTACATAAAATTAGCCTCATCAGAGCTTGAAGCTCTGACTAAGGTGGGGCAAAGACAATATATGTAATCTAAACATTTGTACCCTTATAATATGCTGAAATAAAAATTAAAATAAATAAATACCGTGTTTCCCCGAAAATAAGACAGGGTTTTATATTTATTTTTCCTCAAGAAGACACCCTAGGGCTTATTTTCAGGGGATGTGTTATTTTTTTAAAGTACAGTACAACAATCTACATTTATTCAAATATAGTTAAGTCGTCTTCTTCTGGAACATCATCGTAGTAAAATGG
>CAUYPO010064244.1:0-10553 GCA_963574435.1 Cheirogaleus major | reverse complement strand
CCCCCTCCTGCCCTGCCGTCTATTTTGCCTCCTTCCTCTTCTCTCTTTCTTTGCCTCCAGTTATTAAATTAGCCTGAAATGATTTGTACAAAGTAAATAGGCATGTGTAAGGTGAACTCCAAAAACTGTAATTTGATTGGGGAAAAAAGTAAGCTCACCAAAGTGAAATAATTTTGGAGAGTCTGAGAGAATTATGAATGTTAAAAAAGCGAGCCAAATTATACAGTTCCAGTCAGTGTAACCCTGATATCTCTGGTCATCTCAGCAGTTAAAATCCAGTCCTTGAAATACTTTCAAGTTCTAAGACTTCCTTTCTTTCACAGGAAAAGGGAAAGGTGATTCCAGTTAAAGCCAAAAAGCAGCAGTGGGTTTGATGTTTAACTGCTCCCAGCTCACTTTCCAGGCAATTCTAGCAGAAACATATTCTTTTTACACTTCAATAACACACTTTAAAAAGGCAAAAAGGATCCTTTTGTTCACATTACAAGTGTGTCTTCATCTGGTCCCTTAGGAAAGGTATTGAAGGCAAATAAGAGGAGATGCTACCAGGTGAAGTAGATGCTGCTGCCAGACCCAGAGGGTTCAACAGTCTGGGAATAAACCTCGCTCGAAGGAAGCAGTCCCAAGTGTCTTTCAATGTTAATGACTATTAGCACCATTTTCTTTTTTACAAATCATATGGATATAATCACAGAGCGAGAGTAGCGAGGTTGAAAATTTACTCACACTCTGCCTCATTTAAGATGCTTTTGGCTGCAAGTAACAGATCTTCATCTCAAGTAGATTTAAATTAGGGAATTTATTCTCTCATATAGCAAGTAGGGTGATCCACTCAGCCGTCCAACAGCATCATCCAAGGATCTGGGTTTCTTTTAGCTTCTCTGAGAGTCCTCAGCTAACTCCCTTCATGGTCCCAGGTCGTCTGCCACACATCTGATCATTACCTGCATCAGAAGAGAGATTATTTCTTTCCTGTGTGTCTCTTCTTTCCAATGAGAGTAATTTTCCCAGATGGCCCTCAGTAGACGTCCTGATGTCCCATGGTCAGAATTGTTGCAGAATCCCTTGCCTGAACCAATCACCAACAAAGGAATGGGTCACGATGACCAGTTTGGACTAATCAGTATTTGCTTCTGAGTCACGTAGGAGAGGGTCATTTTCCCTGAACAAAGAACTGTACAGAAAGAGGACCCCTAAAATCAGGGCAGCCAACAGTATCGCTACATACTCCAACTCAGGTGTGCAAAGCATGAGATTTCTCACTTGTCTATAAATATCTTGCTCATGAGCCTCTATCTTGTGGACGCAGGGGAGCAAAAAATCTTAACTTCCAGTTAAGGTAACTTGGTCACTTCTAGTTCAAAACAGCCTTTCTCAAGTTGGTTCAATATCTTTTGCATAAATATTTACTCTAATTTAAGGTACAAATTCTCCACCAGGGCTATCTCTATCATCTCAAGAGTTGGTTCCTCATTCTCCATCTCAAGGTAGCATCTAGGTGCATGGAAAATTCTATACTTTCTCCTAATGATGGTGGGGTCGGAGGGGGTCACATGCTCCTCATTGTGCCGTCTCTTGGATCATCACTACCCTCCACAGAGATGTCCTTTGTCCTGCCTCATCATTGAGGCTCCTGCTGGCCTCTGCTGCTGACGGTCACAGCTGGTAGAAATCACGGTCAGTCCTCCTACTTGGGTTGTGCTCCTGGGTGGCTGGGCCAGCACCTTGTGCTGGGTAAGTCCCACTTTCACTGGCTCCGTGGATCCCTCTGAGAGTTGGTTGTAACTTCCATTCAATCACCCTGACCTAGGCAACCCAACCTGAAGCTCTTGGCTACAGAGTCTTGTTGTCCTTATAATAAGAAGACAGCTAGGGGGATGGACACGCTTGAAGCTCTGACTCCGGGGTGAGGGAGGGGAGGCAACACACGTAACCTAAACATTTGTACCCCCATAATATGCTGAAATTTTTTTTAAAATGATGTAAAAAGAAAAAAAGAAAAAGACAGCTAGTACATTCAATTGCTCTCTCTGTCCCTCTTGGTGTGGGTGAATGGGGTTGCTGGGATATTTCCAGGCACTCAGGAAGTGACAGAGTCTCGAGGCACAGCACAAGCCCTCTCTGTGTAAACACATGACACCACTGATGTTCCTCTAATGCAGCCACTCTGTGTTCGTGAAGGGCTTCTGATGACTCATGTTCCTCACAGAGTCCCAGGGATTGGAATCCAGGCCCCACTGCTTGAGCATTTCCCCAAAATGCCTCTAAGTTTTGCTAAATGCACCCTCACCCCACCCCATGGGAATATGAATCTAGAGAGAGGGAGGGAGGACATACTTATCTGACCCTTGTCCAACCCCCTAGACCAAAGGGAGTACTTGTTCTACATCTCCTTCTTATCTATTCACAACTCCCCATACATCATATCCTCTTTCTCTTCTATCCTGTGGCCCTCTTTGTTCTGGAAGGGATTTACTTCTAATTTTTCTCAGGGAAACAGATATCCTGAGCTACACTTATTAGAGACAACGGCTCCTCTTAATAGAGAAAATACTCAGATTGCTGAAAGAGGAAAAAAACACTTCTACAAAACATCATCCAGTGGTATGGATATTTTAAAAATGTTATCCCTGCTCCATCATTTATCAGTTGTCCAGGTCAAATGTATCATTTTCCATTTGAAACAGGCAGAGTTTTGTTAAAGACAATCACTTTCACAAACACACTTACTTATGATGGACATTCAGAGCAGTGATCCTGAAGCGAAGGATTTGCTCATAGAGTTAGAATTTTATTCTATTAATTAGCTTAGTTCAAGTCACCATGGTGGCAGTGTGATGCCATATAATTAACTAATATTAATCCATATTAAGATATATGTATATTTCTATATAAACATACGTATATCATAGACTTTGGAGTCAAAAAGTTCACTGCTTTTTCAAAGACAAATACTGCAAGTTCAAAAATATGTAGATTCCAACTGGATTCCTCTTCAATGTGTTTGTTTGGGGGTATCTGACCATCACATACAGGTACTGTCTACACCTGCGACACAAACCTGTGGGTCAGAAAGACACTGAAGATGCCATGGGGGAAAAAAAAAGTATTCCTTGATATGAGTAAAGCAATAAAAGTAAACTCTAGAAGTCAACTAGTCGGAATATGAAAGAAAATTACTGAAGACCATGATTAGTTCATCTATCATCAGAAGAAATCAGCTCATTTTAAAAAAACAAAACAAAAACAAAAACAAAAATTGGGCCATAATTAGGTCCAATTAACTCATCCTTCAAACACAGTCTCTGTAGTGGACATCTGCTGTTTTGGCTGCCTTTCTGGTAATTATAACCCAGTTTCCCTTTGGAGGAACATCCCTCCCCCAAATCGTTGCCATATAATTGCTTGGGAGTGATCCCATCCCTAGCTCCAGAGAGGGGTCCCAATTGCCTTAAGCCAATCACCTAATCAACCTAATCCCCCCAAACCGCAGTTCAAGGATGTAGCAGCCATCTTGCTTCCAGGGTAGGGACAGATTGAGGATGAAGCCAACCTACAGGAGAAGGCAGTGAGGTGGGATGGGCACACCATCTGAGCCTGAAGGCAGATGACTCCCTGGACTCAGCAATGGGAGCCAACACTGACCTAAGTGATGAGGACATTTAACATTTACACACCCCAGTGAAAGGTAGGGTATTAACCCACTACAAGAAACCTGGCACTCGGATAAATGAAGAGAATTGTCTAGTGTCACAGAAGCCAGGATTTGCACTCAATTCTTTTGGATGCCAAAGCCCTGGCTTTTAATCATCCTGTATGATAACCCTCATAACAAACTAAAACTTGGAGAGTTGAGGTACTGTGCCCAAAATCACACAGAAGATAAATAAATGGTGGAGTTGTGATTCTCACTCAGAAGATTTTGTCTCCAAAGCCTGTGTATTCTGTACCGACTTTAAACTGTGAGCTAATTTTGGGGTCAGGTGGAGGAAACAAGAAGATTAACACATGATGTTAGGAGTAAGTTTCCAGAGCCCATGAGGCTGGTATACTCAAACTCAAAATTTCAGGTGCCCGTATATCTTATTCTTAAACCCACCCACTGATATGATATAGGAAGATGGGCAAGAAAGATAACTATCATGATAACCTAACTATGCACAGAGAGATAGATGCCTAGCTGGGTTTGTCTCCTGCCTGGAGGGTCTATTGGATACCACTGGCTCTCCCCCAAAATCCATTCTCCTCTTCTTTCCATGTATGTGGCTGAACTACAATTCCCAGTGTCCCTTGCTGTTAGGAGTTACCATGTGATTTGGTTCTTGTCAATGGAGTCCAAGTGGAAGGGATGTGTGCCTAGGCCTATGCAGTGGGTGTGGCTCTTCCATGTCTTTGACCATGCAGATGATGTTAATGCCCTGGCATAGGGCAAGACAACGTGATGGAAGGAAACTGTGTCCCTGAAAGACCATGTGGGTTAGAGCAACCCCAGTGCTATCTACTGTTCACTGCTCAAAACTGTGAGAAAATAAATGAGAGAGAATGAACTACCTTGTTCTTTAAGCCATGTATTGTTGGATACTTTTGTTACAGCGGCTTAGCTTAACAAAAAGTGTGCTTTACGCTGAGACAAGGGTCTAGAGGTCTCGGAGAAGAATTAGTCATCCCATAGGTGAGCTCAAGGAGAGTAACTTAACTCAGCTCTCTACCTCAGGTTAAAAGCTACAGCAGCGGTTCATGCCTCTTTGTTATTCTCTCAGCGTGGATGCTCCCGTGGTGAATGACTAAAGCAAGCACTGGGCCAGGGGCTAAGACAGGCTGCAGAGACCTTGAAGCATCAAGCCAGAATCTGTAGCAGACAGCAGAGAACGTGTGCCACATAGCTTAAGAGAGTTTTCTAAAATCCTGGTGCTGGGAGCAGAGCCTTGGGGAGAACCGGTGAACCCCAAAAACATGTTACATGAAGACCAAAAAATGAAGGGACTCTTCTGCCTGGAGGAAGCTTCAGAAAATATTACTTTGATGGGTGTCCTAGTCAGTTTGGGCTGTTGTAACAAGATACCATAGACGTGATGGCTTAAACAACAAACATTTATTTCTCACAGCTGTGGATACTGGGCAGTCCAAGGTCAAGGCACAAATAGATCCAGTCTCTGGTGAGAGCTCTCTTTCTGGTTTACAGAAGACCATCTTCTCATTGTATCTTCACATGGGAGAGAGGAGAGAGAGAGAGTGTGTGTGTGTGTGCTCTCCTATCTCTTCTTATAAGGTCATTAATCCATCCTACCATGAGGGCTCGAACTTCATGACCTAATTACCTCCCAAAGACCCTGTCTCCAAATACCATCACATTGGGGATTAGGAGTGCAACATACAAAATTTGAGAAGACACAGGCATGTGTCCATAACAATGGAGTTTCTTGAAAAAGAAAATTTAAAAGGCCAGTAACTCACTGATAGCCAATGATTAGAACTTTTTTTCTATCTCTCATAGTACCAGAGCTCATAAATCATCTTTTAGCAAATTGATTTCCCTAGTATAAATTCTATAGTCACAATCCCTTTGAGCAGATAGATATTACCTGTTGTGGGCAAGGGTACAGGGGAAAAAAAAACACCTTGTACTCTGATGCTTAAAGTGTTGAGAAGTACCGAAGTGCAGTGGTTATTAGAAGCAAGGACTCAGACACCAGCTCTGTTACCTACTAGTTCTGTGACCTGGGCCCCTGAGGCTAACTCAGCTTCCTCACCTGCAAAATAGGCATGATGATAAAAATGTTTGTTGCATATCATTATTATGAGGGTGCAAATTTCTTAAAGTAGTGCCTGAACATAGTAAGAACTATGTAAATATTTGTTAAATAAATGTTGATACCACTTTCCAGGATGGGATTTTGAAAATGTGCATTAAAAGCCTTGATTCAGCAATTCCACATCAAAGAATTTTTCCTAAAGAGATCATCACGGACATGTGCAAAGATTTATCTTCAAACAAGCTTATTGCAGCATTAAGTGACCGTCAACAGGGGCTAAATAAATGATGGTAGAGGACAGCTATATTTCGTGCAAGGGATTGAATTGCTGGAGACCTCTTATAATGCAAAGCTCACATTATGCAAGATTAAATTTCCTACAAAAAATAAATGCAACGCAGGATTCACATTATTTCAAATTTTGCTCATAAAGCAGATTTAATTAATATTTTATATCCTACTATTTCAAACTGTGTAATTCAAATTTGCATTAAATGAAAGCTGACTGTGTATTTATTATGGAGCCACACAAAAATTTATGTTGCAGAAGAATAAGCAATGGCTGAGGAAGATTTCTGTGATATATCAATTTTTAAAAGTATGACCCCATTTCCATCAGATAGACATTTTTAAAATACTGGAAAAATATACATCAAAATTTAAAGTGTGCTAGCAGAGTTACCAGTAATTTTTGGTTCTTTCTCTTTCTTCACCTACGGTTCTGAATGTTCCACAAGAAAAATGTATTATTTTTATAATAAAAATAAAGCAAATTTTAAGAAACAAATGTAACACTGATACCAACTTAACTTTGAAAAAAGCTATAGAGAGATCTATGCAAACAAGTAGTTACATAAAAAAAGATAATTCCAACTTACTGTGTAATGTCTACAGCTTTAACAAACTGAGTACATGTTTTTCTACTTGGTTCCAGAGATAAGTCTGGACAGGAAATGTCCATATGGCAGAGTTGACCAGAGCTCAAACTGAGACCCTATCAGGCTAATTTAGAGCAAATTAAATCTTTCACAATGCAACAAAGCACACGTTAGAAACCGGATTACGCTGAATCCTTTACTCAGCATGCCTGTGTGTGTTCTTTTGAGATTTGACATTATCTTTAAACAAAACAGAGAGGACACCATGTCAGCAACTCAAAAAAGAGCAAAGAACACGAAATAGCCAACTCTTAGCTCATTTTCTCTAACCATCACTGGCGCGCTCCATGCAAGGTGGAAGGGAGGAAATCTCACTCTTCACTCCCTTCCTCCTTTCCCAGGGAAACGTCAGGTGAAGACGTGCAAAGGGGTGGAGTCCCAAGGGAAGCAAGGCACCTAATAGCCAGCCCTTCTGTCCCATGGTTGGTAAATAGCGGTGCTGATTCTCATCCACGGTCTTACCGGGCTTACCTCTCCCTGCACCCGCCCTTCTGAACCCACTTGAAGTTTTTGTTTTTTGTTTTGAACACTCTGCGCTAAGTAAACACAGTCAACAGATCACCAGGTTTAACGACCACAAAAAGCTTTGAGGCCAGAACTATCGTTTTCCCAATCTCATCATTTGGAGAGGCAGTGTAGAGGCCAGGAGCTTGGGCTCTGGGGTGAATCCTGGATCCACCAGGCTTCTGAGCGGTGTAACCTTTGGCAGATTACTTCAGCTTTGTGTGCTACATCCTTAAGTTTCCTCATCTGTGAGATGAAGGTGATAATAACTGAACCCACATAGTTTTGCTATGTAAGGCTCTCAGATCAGTGCCTGGCAGAGAATAAGTACCCAATATATATTACAACAGATGAGGAGACTTGGGCTCAGACCAGCATAGTACCTTGTCCACCATGACACATCAAGTGTCGGATCCAAGATTTGCTTGGGGTCCCTTAAGAGTCTCACATCTGTGAGATTATAGGTTTTTTAAATCAAATTTGAAAATTATTCAATTTGTTATTTTTTCAAATACATTTTCTTCCCCCGACCCAGCCACCCACCCAACTTCTCACTTCTCCTTCAGGGACTCCAATTATACATGTGTTAGGACACTTGGTGTTGATGTTGGTTTTGAGGCTCTTTTCTAAGCCTTTTTTTCCCCCTGTGTTTGGATACTTCCTATTGCCTATGTCTTCAAGTTTACTAATCTGTTTTTCTTCAGTGTCTAATCTGCTGTTTGTCCCACCACTGTACTCTTTCATCTCTTGAAGTTTGATTTGGGCCTTTTTTGTGTCTTTTTTCTATCTCCTATGTCTCTCCTTATGCTCATGCTTGCCTGTATCTTCTTGAGCACACAGAGCATATTTCTAATGGCTATCTTAATGTCCTTGTCTACTAATTCTATCCCCTGTGACATTTCCGGATCTGTTTCTATTGGTTGATGTTTATCCTCATTATGACTTCTATTTTTCTGCTTCTTTGCATGCCCAGTAATTTTTTACTTGATGCCAAACATCATAAATTTTACGTTGTTGAGGGCTGACGTTTTTTATATTCCTTTGGGGGTTTTGTTTTAGCATGCAGTTAAGCAACTGAAAACAATTTGAACCTTTTGAGGCTTTCTTTTTTTTTAAGAGATGGGGTCTTGCTATGTTGCGCAGGCTAGTCTTGAAATCCTGACCTCAAGTGATCCTCCCACCTCAACTACCATGCCCAGCTCTCAAGACTTGCTTTTCAGATTGTTCGGCAGATCCAGAACAGCCTTTAGTCTGCAGCTAATCTGGCCACCGCTAAGGCAACATCCTTCTCAGGACTCTGTTGAGTGTCCCATGTGTTAGGAGGTCTTTCCTTTCTGGTCAGTGAGAACACAAATAATTCTAATCTTGTGTGGGCTCTGCCTGGTCCTTCTTTGTGGTCTTCTTTGGCCTTCAGTGGTTTCTTCATATGCATGTACTGATCAGTGTTCAGACGCAGACTGGAGAGGAACCTTCTGAAGAGCTCCAAATTCCTCTCTCTGAGTGGCTTGCTCCTCTCTGCCTTGGCCCCAAACTCCCAACTGAGGAATGCTCTCATGCTCTGTTTAGGTTTCTCTTCACTGCATCAAAGACTGTGGTAATCATAGGACCTAACCTCAGCTACTTCCCTTCTCTCAGGATCCCTGTATTGTGCTGTTGTCCAAAAGCCATTGTTTCACATGTGCCATCAGGTTTCTGAGTTGTTTAAAGCAAGAGGGCAAATCTGGTCCCTCTCACTCTGTCATAGTTGGAAAGTGAAGTCTCTGGAGCCAGGATCTGACCCCAGAAAGCCTGACTCCAGCCAGCTTTCTCCCCATTCCATATCAATCCTTCAGTTCCTCCTTGGGTTTGCTCAGATGTCACCTCACTACCATAAGGCTTTCGCAGGCCACTCCCAGACACCACCCACTCCTTGTCCTCCCTGTATGATTCCCTCCAGAGAAGGGTAGGAGCTTTGTTCTGTTCCCTTTGGCTTTTGATCTTAAAAGCTTTGTTCCCATTCCCCCAGGACCTTGAATAGTGCTTGAACAAGATCTTGAACATATGAGGTATTCAAGACACAGCTGTTAAATGAATACATACATCCTGCTCTTCCTGTGTCAAGCAAACTTGAGCCAGGGCTTACTTAGCATCCACCCTCTAGAAAACATCCGACAGTGGGCTCATGCAGCTACCAGAAACTTGAAATGTGGCTAGTCTGAATCAAGATGTGATCATAAGTGTAAATTACACACCAGTAGTCCCAAAGATTTAATATGAAAAAAGAAAGTAATAATTCCTTACACATGTTGAAGTAATAATAGTTTAGACATATTGAGTTAAATAAAACATTATTAAAACGAATGCCATTGGGTGTCTCTTTACTTGTTAATGCAGCTAGTAGAAAGTTTAAAATTACACGTGCATTTCTGTTGGCCAGCACTGCTCTGGAGGGAGAAGGTATCCTGAAAGGGCAGACCTGGGCAAGCCACAGAATCTTAAACCCCATCCCCAAGACTAGAGGCTAATAACAAGTAGAACAAAGTGGGGGTGGAGGAGAGGAGGAACAGGGTACACAGAAAAAGATGTGATATATTCCATCTCTCCCTCTCTCTCTCTCTTTGTTTTTTGAGACAGAGTCTCACTCTCTTGCCCGGGCTAGAGTACCGTGGTGTCAGCCTAGCTCACAGCAACCTCAAACTCCTGGGCTCAAGTGATCCTTCTGCCTCAGCCTTCCGAGTAGCTGGGACTACAGGCATGCGGCACCACGCCCGGCTAATTTTTTTTTTTTTTTGTATATATTTTTAGTTGGCCAATTAATTTGTTTCCATTTTTAGTAGAGACAGGGTCTCGCTCTTGCTCGGGCTGGTTTTGAACTCCTTACCTCAAGCGATCCGCCCGCCTCGGCCTCCCATCTCTTTTTTTTATTGTAGTGAGAACACTTAACATGACATCTACCCTCTTAACAAGTTTTCAAGTGTGCAATACCTTATGGTTGACTGTAAAGCCACTCGTTAGAGCTTATTCATCTTGCGCAACTGAAACTGTGTCCCCATTGATTAGTAAATCCCCATTTCCCCTCCCCTAGTTCCTAGCAACCACCTTCCACTCTTTGGTTCCATGCATCTGACTATTTCAGATGCCTCCTGTAAGTGGAATCCAGCTCCATCGGCCTTCCCCACACACCACTTCCCCACCCCCATCCCCCAGGCAACGAAACATGAGTCACCCGCCCATTGCTTTGGGGAGAAAGTTGTCGCCATAAAACCAGAGAACAATACGAGCAAATTGTCAGTTTTAAATATCAAAAGCCGAAGACAAACTCGTAATGCAGACCAGGTAAAACCACCACAGGCTTTCTCCACTTAGAATACCAAGGAGG